>JABBOT010000056.1:520299-606957 GCA_016165875.1 Acanthopleura granulata
GAAGGAAAAATAAAAAACCACAAGGCGTAAAGAATATTAAGAAAACGTTCTACACGACAGAGTTTTTAACACAGAAACAACACCCATGAGTAAGGTGGTGGGTGAGAGGGGAGGGGGAGAGGAAAATACTGCATAGTTGAAAACTCTACAGGTTCGTCGGCGAGGAGGGGGGAGGAGGCATTTATACATGTACGATATTTGAGTGCAATTAGGCAGCAAGTTAAAAACTCCCCTCTCGGTACAGTGTAAAAAGAGAAAAGGCAGCATACATGTTCTGAACTGACTGGGACTGGAACGTCGTTTGCAGGGAAGAATTACATTGACTAGAGTCGTATTTAACACTGTGCCCTAGGACTTTTTCTCTTATACCACGCAGGACAGGTTTATGGATGTGCCTTTCATATGAAGTTAGCGAGTATTTTAATTTTCAGACGGGAAGATAAAATGAATGAATGATTTCTTCGTCAGTATCACAATCATACTGTTGTGCGACTTCCAGCTTCTAATCCTATGTACACGAAGGTAACAACCTCGAGAGCTAAGTTCTTTCATGTGAAATGAAGCCACAGCCAATTCTCAGTTGTGCTTTTTCCTTCAAGGGCGTGCAAACCTATTAAACGCTGTCCATTTGCCCGCCTAGCTGTTGATGCATTTACCCTCTTTCATATGACAGTGGGGCTTTGGTGATAATAAACTGTTTGCATATTCTGCCCACCAAAATGGCCGAGGGATTACACCGGACATACCGTTATCTTCAGCCCATAAAACTGACCGATAGCGCATAAGTGGGATATTACTCGATTTTGTCACACATAGACACGCACACACGCACGCATTTATATATATATATGTCAGTATCAATTAAACAAGTATAAAAATCAACTTGTTGAAGCCTCTATTGCCTCTATCACACAGTGTCATGTTAGGCACCAAAATAACAGGACCGCCGTTGGCTAGATAAGAAAAAAAGATCGACTGCGATCTTGAGTCAGGGATATATACTTGATTCATTGCAATGTATGGCATTTTCCCTTGGCTACGCGCGGTTTTCTCTACTCATGATCTTGACCAATGCCGTGCATGTAAACACATGAATCCTGCAATATTACCACGCATAATTAAAGTGGGAAATCTTTGACTAATGCACTAAAGCTATATGTATCTTTTTCCTTTCCACGCAAATTCCTTGATATCGTGAAATGGGAATAAAACACAGCTTTGAAGAGGGTAGTGTGAGAATATGTGCCAATAACACACAGATACAACAATAGGTGTAGGCGTATTTGGGCCAGTTTGGGGGTACCAGGCAATCCACCCTGCCCGTCGGCCGTTAACCAATCATATTCTGAACCTGCGCTTTTAACCCAGCAGATTCGTCATCAGAGGCAAACTCTAATTGTTATATTACAAAAATTAAATTGGTTATTTATCTATTTTTTGTAACCTCTGGCAATCTCATACGCATTAAGGAAAACAAAATGTGGATTGAATTAAAATAAGCTCCATCTCCTGAACACTGACGTTTGTTATTAAAAAGGCAGTTAACGGTAAATTGACTCTGAAAAGCTCTCATGCATGGCATCGTTCTTTCCTTTACTCCTATGTGATAAATTAGCTATTGTTGTTTTGTGTGTCATAAAATTGCTAAAATTGTGTCATAAGTTTTGTGATCCACTCGTTCCTCAGAGTTATTTTGTTTTACCTGGTCGGTAAATAGGTATAGGAACTGACACAGAAACCGATATCACATAAGAAGGTGTCACCTTTATATAGATCTGTTAACTGAACCCAATATACCCATATATCGTAGGATGTATGAGATTCTTCTAAATTTGTGCAGGTGAGGCTTTACCGTACACTGCATGAGATAAGGTAGTTTCTCCCAGCCTGTGCCAGTGAGGCTTGACTGTACACTGCCCGAGGTGATTAGAGCCAGCAACCTGCTGATGGTCGGTTGTAATCTTCTAAGTACTGTCGCCACAAAGATGGCCACGGCCATATAAGTGAAATATT
This sequence comes from Acanthopleura granulata, assembly GCA_016165875.1. Taxonomy (NCBI): domain Eukaryota; kingdom Metazoa; phylum Mollusca; class Polyplacophora; order Chitonida; family Chitonidae; genus Acanthopleura; species Acanthopleura granulata. The sequence goes on from JABBOT010000056.1 coordinate 522,313, forward strand.
CTTGAGTGCGGTGTAAAAAAACAATCAAATAAATAGATAAACCACTGAATACATGGGAAAGCATGTTTACAACATAACATTATTAGTTGTACATTTAGGTTTGTAATAGTTATAAAAAAGGGGGTCAAATTGTCCTATGCAGTCTTATGCAGATGGAAACACTGCCGATGCTCATTGTCTGATCGTTTTAGTTGTTTGTTTGATCCAGGAGGGTCAAATTGTTTTATGCAGTCTTACGCAGATGGAAACACTGCCGATGCTCATTGTCTGATCGTTTTAGTTGTTTGTTTGTTTGATTAGGGGTTTAACAACGCTAACAATGTCACAGATGTCGAAATGATCGGCTTATGACAGGACTGCTGATTGAACCTCGGATCTGCCCATAGCAGAGCAGATGTTCTTATCACCAGAAGGTGGTATTTAATCAGTTAAACGTGTAAATGATACCCCGCAGTAAAGTTTCCTTATGGAAACATTTATCGTGTTTTGTTTGACAACCAAATTTCGCAGGCTCTTTATCATTCACGAACATCAGCACCGAGTTTTAAAACACGAACTCACTGTAAATTCAACTCAGTTTGACTGCTGATTACAGGTGATGATATAGTCTCCCTACTATCTCATCTGCCAAAATGGCCGCCCCATGCCCGCTTGAGTCCCCATCGAAGAACAGAGTGGGCTCTATTAGTTCCACCTCCATGAGGAGGACCGTCCCGTTATCCCTCTCTATGACGTCAACACGCGCATAAACAAGGTCGGCTGGCAGTGACGCCATGACCTCGTCACAAAAATCACGCACAGCACGTGGCGGTGTTCTGTGTCTCACGGCCCCGCCATGAAAGTGCTGCACTCGGAAGTCCCCGGATGCTGGCAACTTAAGAACGGCGTGAGAGTACGTCTTGTTGAAGTAAACAAGACCCCATTCTCCAGATGTTTTGACCTCCGAAATAAACTCTTGCACTAAGACATCCCGTTCTCCAAGAAGCTGCTCGAATTTCGCTTGGAAGTTGTCGGCATCTTTGAAATGAACAAGATGCGTTCCATAAGCACAGAGAGAAACGCATGGTTTGACAATGAGCGAACCCGACGGCATGATGGAGAGACTCTTCATGAGATCTCTCACCAGAGGGAAGGGTTGGGTGCGACGACGAGAAACGGGTGAGAGGAATCGTAATACCCTGTTGCTCTAAATCCAACAGGTACTTCTTGTTGCAATTCCAAGCTATGACTTCGTCTGAGTTGAACAATTTCACGTCCAGCAACTTCAGTTGGTTTATCCACCTAAAAAAATCATCCAGCCGCAAATGGTAATTCCAGGTTGTGCGTAGCACGACGCCGTCGAACTTACTCCAGTCCGCCGATCACCGTTACTCCGTGACGTCTCATGGCTGACGCCAGAATGTCATCAGCGACGTTTGGGTCACAGTTGATGTCCGGAGACTCGGAGCAGGTAGCGAGGGCGATCTTCATCTTTGGTCAGAGCTCCTATGTGTGAGCAGAAAAACACAGTATACACAGTACAGGTATTAAACTATGCAACGCTATAGAATACATGAAACGTCAGGTGACGGTCAACTTCTCCAAATGGATAGCTTATTGAGTAATATTCATAAAGGCTATATATGTATATATATATATATGTATTTATATATGTGTGTGTGTGTGTGTGTGTGTGTATATGTATGTGTGTGTGCAGAGTATTAATGACACACATACACACACACGCATATATATATATATATATATATGAAACAACAGTATTCATATATTGTAATTTGAATAAATTGTAAAGAAATAAAATACCATTGTCGCTTGAAGGCATGAAGCAAAATCAAGGGAGTATTGTAATTTATATACGTTTTGACACGTTAGGTTAGGAATACATAGGTTTATAAATACGCATAGTCCTATAACTATTCTTTTATGATACATGTATTATATAAGCCTTTGCACACTGTTTATATAATCTATATCTCAGCATAGTCTTTCAAGTAATGTAGACAAAAAGAAAGAAAACAGCTGTTGAAGAAAGTCCTTAGATGTATTAATATAGTAGCCCCAGAGTTTAAATGTAGTGCTGATTATTCCGCTCCCTACTGGACAGACATGAACATTTTAACACTGCACATATGCAGGGCATTCATATTAGAAAACTGAATTTCCTCACAGCATGCACATTGCTGTCCACCCGAGGTGTCAGCCACCATGGCGAAGCCTAGGTTTTGGGAGAGCCTATGACGCGTATTACATGCAATCAATTAAATTATCTGCTTTACACTCCAGACTGCACCTGGGACTGAAAAAACAGAGGGGTCGGAAACGATGTGAAGTCATGTTATTTCTCGGGTTTGACGAGACAGCTCGCTATCTCGACAGTACATACTGAAAAAAATCTTAAGGTAATCCGTTACTTCAGTGATGACGGATTCCCTTTCCGTTGATCTAACGGATTATTCCGTTCCTAACTATGGATTAATTCGTGAACATTCTTAACAGGATTAATCCGTCAGATTAACGGAAAGGCAATCCGCCAACCCCCCAAACCGGATTTGACGGAAGATTTGCTTTTAGGGCGTGAAATGAAGAGTTAATTCACAAGAACATGGTAACTTTAATCCTGTGGACGGCTCCTATAACGCATAATATGCTGTCAATATAATATGGTGTATAGTAGTAGGCCCCTATCAAAGGAAACCAGAAACTCTATCGTTACTGACCTGTTTCCTCTCTTCCTCGGACATATTGGGGTAATCGCAAGATCGCAAATCGACGTTAGATGGCAAAGGTAAATGTGCCGATAGTGCTGAACTTCCAGGTGATCAGTGGCCGTTGCCGATGGTATCAATATGGCCAAGCTCTCCTTGAACCACGCAACGCAACCTTATTTCTGAAGCTACTGGTGTTTAAATAACCCATGGATATTGGTCTGTCATGAAAGCAGCCTCGATTTGAATGAATGTCACCATATCGGCTTTCACAACGAATAGCTACGATTGGATGCACGGCCAGGTAGGATATGAGTCAACGTGAGGATGTGCTTATGCAGCGTTATATATCATCTAATACAGTGAATAGAATCGAAGCTGACAGGAGTAACACAGGCAACGAGTGGTACAATTATAGCTATTAAACTGGGGAATACTGGTGGTCATGTAGTGTGCTGGGCGTTTCTAACATTTCCATAGCTTGAACGTCATTTCATTCAACGTTTTTGTATAGAGATTGCTGCGCAAGTTCTTTTGTACCTATATTTATTCTGAATTTTTGTTACAGTCCCATTGAATAAACCTATCCTTACTCTACTGACACTATGTATAACCATGTTAGCTACCTAGGTGTAAGGGATAGGCAGGGTAGACAGTATCCTGATGCATATCTGCAAGACACCGACCGCTGTGTGCTATACATGACTGAATTCCATTCAAAGCAGTAAGTGTATAACAACCGCAACGATAAGATTTAGCCATGCGTATGCCAGAGCCAGTACCAAATATGGTGGAACGCATTCTAGTAAAAGGACTCGAATATATACACCAACTTTGGCATTCATGTATAATAATGTACGGAAGTAATATATTTTTAAAAAAGCAGTACAGGGAGCTTTTGATTGATTGATTTAGTTATTTATTTGTTTGATTTGTGTTTTATGCCGAACTCACAAATATCTCATTTATACAACGGCGGCTGGCATTATCGTGGAAGGAAACCAGGCAGAGCCCAGAGGAAACCCACAAACATCCGCAGGTTGCTGGCAGACCTCCCCATGTACGACCGGAGAGGAAGCTAACATGAGTCCCGTCAAGGTAAACCATTAAAGGGAGACAACTCATGTCCTTTTGTCCAAGTTTTGTCACCCTTTAGTTATACCTTTATTTCATTTCTTACAACCTTTTGCAATATGTCACATCAAACCACGTCCTGTGCAACCATTAAGGCTCATCGCGAGATGTACCCTTGGTGCATGAGAATAAAGAAAGTGAACTTTATCCACATGTTGGTGTGCGTGGGTTATCTGTCTGATATCACTCCCGAGTGAGAGGCACAAAAGGCAGACTGCATTGCCGCACGGTTGAGTGAGTATAGCGAAGGTCTCAGACGTGACATCTGAGCATCCGCGTCATTTCTAAAACAATTTCTGAGTGACCCCGGACTAAAAGACCAGCAGCACGAGGGTTGTGTGCACGTTTCATTAACGTTAAATTTTCGAACTACTGAAACGTAATTTCATGCTACGCACCGTTTTTAAACAGACCCAATCCTTTCGCTCACGTAATTATGGCTTATTTACCATCTAATTTGCGCACAGAACTGTACTATTTGCAAATATGAAGCAGGTACTCACCTTGTTCATTGCCCTGCTTTCAATCACTGACAAATGCCTACGCCAACGCCGTCAAGCAGCGATTTCTTCGTCCTCTTCAAAGAACTCAACGGAATCTACGGCGGAACAAATGCTCCAAATGTTTTTTGCGCTCACCAATTAACTAGCATTTTCCCTTGTACCATTCTGTTAAATCCAATATTATTTGCGCAATGTTGTTCTATTTGTGTAACTGGTATGATGTCATTGTTATATACCGCATAGGGCTACATGTAATTAATCCGCATCTACATACATGGGTATGTCTTTTTGAGTGGTTTTTTGTTAACTCGCACGGGAATGAAAAACAGAAGGGCTGTCGCGTACATGAAGTTTGTCCATTGTACTTCACTTGTCCTCTCTTATGTGTAATTGCACTACAATCCCCACATGCACGATACTACCGCCATACTGTAGGCCATATTTTGGTACCAGTAGTTCAAAACTGACCTTGCACAGGGAGTTCAAAAGTTCCATCGCTTTCATGGAATGTGAACATAAGCTAAATACGCTAGTGTCAGTATCTTGCCAAAGATCCGTGGTTTACCCAAGGCATTCTAATTACTCCAATCATAATAGTGCTTGAGATCGTACACGTATTTTCTCTGTCCTAAAACAGGTGAACCTAACTTCTTTTAAAGTCTATAACATAAATAAGAAGATGCCCAATATTTTCTTTGTTATTTATACAACAAATTTTGATATTTCACACCCAAGCGTTATGACGTTAAAAAGAAACATTTTATTATTTATACATCAGTGAAATCCCAGTTTTTTCTTCACTGCTAAAGATGTTATTTTCACTGGAGTGAAATATCACATTTTGGTATTTCACACCCAGACATTATGACGTCTAAAAAGAAACATTTGTGTAGTCAACTGCTACATTCTCACGTCACGCAAGACACGACGTCATATAACACGTCATGTACACGACGTCATGCTCCAGACATGTCTATGATAGAATGCGGCTGCAGAAAATCTACATACTATGCAGCAATTATGCATGGATGGGCCGAGAGTTAATTGGGCTTTGTTTTCGGAGTTTCTTATAAAATACCAGAACAGATGGTACCATTCTTGAGCCGTGACCTAGCGAACCTTCAGCGTGGCCTGCTGAATCGCGCCATCAAATCAGGCCTTCTTAAGGAAGCTGACACATGCACTAAATTGCTGAAGATAGATATAAACGACGTGGCAAATATGAAATCCTGCCAGAAAATCGACATTGGGTTTAGTGATTCCAAAACTATAAAAGAACTGGTTGTATTGCAAAAGATAAGTAGCAGACATGAGAGCGAGTTTTACATGGGCTGTAAAAACTGGTTATGTATATCAATTAAGAAATTCCAGGAGAAATCCCCACTACAGTACACTCTTACACGAAATTTGTCTTGTTTTGATCCTAAACTCAGAGTCCTGTAAAGAAAAGTTTAACCGTTTATTGACACAGCTGGTGTATTGTAAGCCATTACCAGAGGCAGTGTCTGACGACAGTACGATATGTTTGTGACCGAAGTAGCAGTGCCACAGAAAAGAGAATTCATGGAATTCAAAGCCCCGAGGGACTGACTGGATCATTTTCTACCACACCATGTGGCCCGAAATGGCGATGGTTGGGATATTCTCTGGGATGTGGCTCAGTTGATATTGATATTATCTCACAGTGAGGCGTCAGTGGGAACAGCGTTTTACATCAATAAGGAACTGGTTGTAGAAAACATGAAAGAAAGATCCATTTCTGCGGAGAGAGTTGTTTACGACCACGTAACACATTCTAGGGGACTGTTGAAGGTTGAAGATTCCGAAACGGTTACTACTGGCTGCATATTTCGCGCGTCAGAAGTATGTACAAGCCCTTGAACAACAAAAGCATGATAAAGTTGAAGCTACTAATGCTAGAAAAGGGAGGCTTTTGACAGAAGAAATAGGGGAACTGACTAAGAAAAGAGTACGCCTTGAACATGATGTAGCTTCATTGACCACATCAGCTGATGAGCTCTCAGAAAAATGTGACATTACTGACAAAGTCCAACGGTTTTCGGCGTACAGCTAACGACAAGAAAATAGCTCTCCAGCAACTTAATGATGAGATAACAAGGTTGAAAGAAAGTCTGAAAAGCGTATAAATAATGTAGCCTTTTTGTGAAATGATAACCGTATACCACTGGTAATGTGCTCCATTTGCGTGTGGTGTACCATATGATTGATGTTCCATTAAAGTACACATACAGGGTAATATGATTTGGCTTTGGTTCTTCACTAGCAGTGGTCTGATTTTCATCGCACGATAGTGGGTGGAAATTCATACAGATATAAATGAAAAAAAAAACATGTTCTAAAATGTATTGTATTCCATTGGTGTTTATAACAGAACAAAGAATATTTCATTTTTCGTGATGGTGCACAATTTTGATCTGGCGTGGTTGTACACATGCGTTTCCTCTGCATTGTTTTTGTTTAATTCTTCAGGAATTATGTCTTATATTATCGCTATAAATAAACCGTGGATTCAAAGCGATGTATACAATGTGGCTTTGCCTGTTGTTTGAAACGTTTATTTGCGACCTGTCTACATACTTGTAGCTTGCAGGGAAGTCCAGATTTCTTCCAAGCTTTTTTTTTATCTTCGATCCTTAATAATTTTGTATTGGCCTATAGATAGACAGTGTGTATCCTTTCGTTGATTCGTTGAAGCATATACCCGAATTAAATCATATTCTAGGATAAACCCAATCTATAAAGAAACAATCGAGACCACGTGTCTACGAAGAAGCAGTGAGTCCTGCTCATGCTGTTTTCCTCTCCGGCCGTACAACCTGAGGATGGTCGTGGGTTTCCACCGGGCACTGTTCGGTTTCCTCCCACCATAATGCTGGCCGCCGTCGTATAAGTGAAACATTCCAGAGTACGGCGTAAAATTCCAATCAAATAAATAAATAAATATTAAGAATTGATGACGTGTTAAGGAACACTTTTCATGAGAGACGAACTGAACCAGTATTACCTATATACAGTCCACGAACAAAAATGTTTCGTTATAATAGCTAAAATTAAATGGAAGAAGTGCACGGGATAGTCTGTCAAATTGGTTCTTATAACCACGTGCTTGCACAATATTGTACCAGTCTGAATCGGCCTAAAACATGGCTACGTGAGGTGTCATAATCGGGCGTCTGAGGTAAGATACTTCAGTGGCCGTACCACTTGTCCGCGCAAATTCATCCTATCACAAGTAGACACCGCCGTCATATCACTGGAATGAGGTATGTTTTGTACGACGTCAAACCCAAAGCGTCCATTCACTGCTTAATATACTGCATATATATTCTTCATTTCCGAGAAAAAAATACCTTGAAAATTAACTCACCTACATTAAAAAGACCTTGAAAATGAAATGTAAATTGAGCACGAACCCTGTACTTGTCTGTCAATCCCTTCGGCAATGGACAGACCCCTTGCAAGTTTGGCGGTACTGCCACATTAATCCTGCAGTGTATGGAAAGTCAGCGACATTATCGGTACGCATAATCATACCATACAAATGTCCAAGCTTGGTCTATAATGTAATGAGGCACTTTGCAAAACTCATGTTTCATCCTAATCATTTTGTTTTGCTCACAACAAATCATTTCCGCTGCCAACTGCCTTTTTCAGTTCAAGGAACTTGGTAGTTTCTTATTTCGTGTATGTGTATGACTAAGAGAATTAAAGAATCGCATAATGTATCGTGCAGACAACAGGCTGTAGGGAGGGTCCCAGAGGAGAAATCAGTCCCAGTGTTTGTCCTTTCATCTCGAAGGGATCCAGGACCTATAGACGCACCATCCATGACCTGTGGACGCACGACCTGGGGCCTGTGGACGCACGATCCTGGACCTGTGGACCAACCAACACATCTTGCATACCAGACGCCTACTTCGCGTCATCACGGGACAGGTGAGCCTTGCCTACTGCACCCAGCCTTCCCGTCGGGGCTTTTATAGTGGTTTTATTTGTCCGCAAACCTACAATTACCAAGGCAGAGGTAATTTATGCATGTACAGTTTAGTGTCTCAAATCCCAGCCTATAACCAACTTCAGGGCTATAATACAGATATGAATGCATCGAATAGCTGAACGCTGTGAGGTTAAAACGTACAATTCGGTAATCATGTGTGACAGACTGTGGTGGTAGTTATATACGCAGTCCGGTATTGGCAATGAGCTGCCTTGCCGAACGTTCACTGATGTCCGCCTGTGTTAATTTTGTTCCCCTGCTATCAATGTAGACACGGCTAGGGGAGAAAAGCAAACTGAAGTTCACGCAAGTGTGAAAAAATGTTCATTCTGGTTCGCCGTAGATTCCGTGGAGTTCGTCGAAGAGGACGAAGAAATTCGCTCTTGAGGGCGTTGGTGTAAACATCCGGCAGTGATTGGAAGTGGGGTGATAAACTGGGTGAGTGTCTGTAACACATGTGCAGTTGTGTGCGCGAATTACATAATGAAGTGTGTGCGCGAATTAGATTATAAATTAGCGATAATTACGAGAGCGAAGGGATGGGTTTGTTTAAAACCGCGAATACGGCAGTTTTCGGTCTGCATCCAAAACCTGTCAGTATATTAAATACGCATACATACGCAGGTCGTCTCGGACTAAACAAACTCCAACTAAAGCCGTTTATTGTAATGGAATATCTCAAGGAAATCAATTAGCTCCAATTAGCTCTCCACATCTTTGCTAAATTGTTTGCACTACATAACAATTGTCTCCTGCTCTCGACATCTTTATTATGTCGTGCGCACGAGATCTTCACTAAGTTGTGATTATTTTGCGTTTCTATCGGTCAACAATCTCGAGAGCACAACTTAGTGAAGATCTCGTGCACACGACTTATTAAAAAAAAAAACACGCACACACACAAAAGAAAATTGTGTAAGTAATTAAATATTTTTCTTGTGCACCATGTCACTTTATCAGCTCCGTAGTTCTCGCCATAACACAGCTCATCGATGTAGAATCATGGCCAATACAATTACTTGCATTCGTACAAAGCCTAAGGCCTTATTTATTTATTTATTAATTTATTTATTAATTTATTTATGTATTTATTTATTTATTTGTTTGTTTGTTTATTTGATTAGTGTTTTACTGCGTACTCAAGAATAGTTCACTTACACAACGGTGGCCAACATTATGGTGGGAGGAAACCAGGCAAAGTCCGGGGAAAGCCACGACCATCCGCAGATTGCCGGCGGATCATGTGTTCTACGGCCGAAGAGGAAGCCAGCGTGAACATGGACTTGACCTGACGCCTTAGATATTCCACGCTATGATTTTAAGTCGCAATACATTAACTGGTAAATGTTGGCAAAATCTAAGACCTTTTGAATGGAGGCGTTTGACAATACAGCTTTAAATGACATAGAAGTATCGGCAATAATGTTTTATGACTTAAATTTGAAATTGTCGATGTTTGCACTCACTCCATATGGCATAAGTCGAGATATGAAAACATACAAGGCTTCCTAGAATATTGCCTTTCATAAATATACACATGTCGTTATAAAAATATCGAAATTAAAGCCATCTTAATTAGCTCTTAGTTCTACCCACATCTGTACCTCACACATGAAAAAGTTGGCCATTAATTTGGCGGTCAAAGGTTTTGCCCAGGGTACTCCGTTTTTTCTCCACTGAATTAATTTGAAACGGCCATCGTGTATACAAGTGCTAAATTGTATCCCAAATCGAACCAAATCAAACTTTCGCAAAATTAAAATTAAATAAAAAAACAAACAAACTCTAACATGGATAGAGACAAAACATGCTCGTACACAAATGCGTTTTAATTGCGGGAAATTCTCTCTGGGTGGTCAGGTAACACGAATGGGGAATTAATTTGTATGAAATAAATAATGATAATTTAGACTTTGGAGTGTAGGGTTATGCAAGATGTCAACCCCAGGCATATTATCAAGTGCATGCCTGTGTTACGCTTGGTTGAGTATTGCATGTGTCTTGAAGAACTTGGTACAGAGCGCAAGTACTGTGACCTTAAAATAAGAGGCCATCCTTTCATGCATGGCGTCATTCGATAAAAGGCATTAAGGTAGACGTCTGTCTCTTAGACACGATCAGTTGGAAATTGAACTCACTGCAACTCTTAGATCTTTAACCAATCAGGTCTGCTTGGGCAGCAGGTGGATTTAAACGAGGCATGACATAACACAGGATACATCTGTGATTTTGGTTTAAGATATGATGATCATTTGAACACCCTTACTTAATAGTCAAAATTCAGCCTATAAATGTAAGTTATTTTACGTTTTCAATCTGACCATACAACTCATGACGTCGTAAGTGGTATTGGCCTATAGGCTAAACAGAATAGCAGTCATTTCCTTAGAGCCTAACCAAAGTCGCATTTCGCGAACACACACACAAAAAAGAAATAATGCAAGGAGCTAACTTAAAAGAAACACAATATATATGCATTATGATAGTTTTAGTTTTCATGAGAAAATGTTTCTTTAGAATTCTAAAAATCATGTCAGTGGCATGTGGTCGGGTCAGACAAAGGCTTGTGGCTTACTCCGATGTGTTAACTGGTCTCCTCTACCCATAAACCTTACCGCTGTATATAAGGGGATAAAACCTTGTTAAACACCCATCACATAAGGGCTAAAGGTTTCCCTGGTATGATGATAGTATACCTTAAAACATCATAGCCCTGGAACAGTTTCGCCAACATGATGATACTATACCTACAGGCATTATAGCTTTATAAGTGTTTCCCTAACATGATCATACTATACCCTCAGGCATCATAGCTCTCTAAGGGTTTGCCTCACATAATGATACTATGAATTCAAACACCATAGTCCTATAAGAGTTCCCTAACCTGATGATACTATATTTTCAGACATAATAGCCCTAGAATGGTATCCTTAACATGATGACAATATACCCTCAGTCACCATAGCTCTATAAAGGATTTCCCTAACATGATGATACTATGCCTTCAGATATCATAGCCCTATAAGGGTTTCCCTGACACGATGATATTATACCTACAGACATAAGGATTTCCCTAACATGATGATATTATACCTTCAGACGTCATAGCTTTGCAATGGTTTCGATAACGTGATGATACTATAATTTAAGACAGCATAGCCCTATAAGGGTTTCCCTAACATGATGATACTGTGCCTTCAGATATCATAGCGATGTAAGGGTTTCCTTAATGTGATCATACTATACCCTCAGACATCATAGGTCTGTAAGGGTTTCCCTAACATAACGATACTATACCTACAGGCATCATAGCCCTATAAACAATGCGCTTTAGTCTCCACAACGTGTGCAGAGATGGTTGCATGTTCATACACGTTTTATTTATTGATATTTTTTTTCAATAAAAACTCCAATTTTCACTGTACCTTACTCATTTACTTGATTTTTGTTTTTCGCCAAAAAATTCATTCTCCAATGGTGGTAAGGTTTATGGGTGCATAGAGGGAACCATACCCAGTCTTAGGGAATCCACCGACCGCATCTCGTCAGGTACTCAATAGAAATTATCACTTAAAGCCCTGTAGCCGTACTTTGGGATTCCAATCCCATGCCCCAGTCTCCGAAAGCTAGGCCAAAATAGATTTTAGACAGACATTAACATTATATAGAACTCATCACGAACATTCCTACAAATACCACAGTGTTAATCGCTTCATTAACCAGCTTTTGTTCAAAATGTAATCGTCATAATCGCAAAGTTCACTTAATATGTTGTAATATGTCACACCCACTTGCGATTTGTCAAAATGACTTGCGACTTGTCGTACTGACTTACGATATGTCTCACCAGCTTACGATGTGGGCAGTGGTTTGCGATGTGGCACCGCCTTGCAGAATTCGAGAAAGGCGTAACGTGCACATGAGTGTGTCATTGGATTTTAGTCAAAAGCTATCAATGCGATCAGAAATAGTTAGTCATTTGGGATGATATACATAGTCATATGCCGTGAAAAAAGAGGTTCGCTGACGCATAATACCACTCATACGTTGTGCACATCATGATATAGCTGGACATTATATAGGCCAATTAATAGCTGAACAAATTATTTGCCTAATATATAATGTTACTCATATACGTTGAGTGTAAGCTGATAAATCAGCAGTGAACAGCACTCTGTAAATATCGGAACCCGTTATTTCCCAATGAGTACACTGTTTGTGAAGATTTCTTATTAAATGGATTTAACATTAAAGTTGTGGAGTTCCAGAATTTTACATTTTATTTTGGAGGAAGAAAGGGCAAGACGCGTACGTGTAATGGAAATTGGCATATATATACATTGTAAATAATATATGTACATTTTAAAATTAATGACTTCAAACCATGTCTTGCTGAGTGGGATATGTGACTTTAATCACTGCATGACTTTTCATTTCATTAAATAAATACTAAATGAATGAAGATCGGATTAACAATTTAATTATTTATTCATTTTCTTACAGGTTGTTGTTGGACGCCAAGTATGCCAACATCTATCATGTCTGTAGGCCCACATTGCATTAGCAAATGTCAATAATAGTCTGTACCGTTATATTTACGATGTCTATTATTTTTATTTTCAAGACGGAACAACTTTTATTTCTGTCGATGTATAATTACATGATATAATAATAAATTATAATCAATCTGTCTATATACGCTATGCTACACATTTTGGAAATAAAACGAAATGAAAAATGACACGAGTTTACCCATTCAGCATTATCTCCCAAACTCTTCTATCTTTGAGATCAGAAAGATCTCTTCCCGGAAAGCAATCATCTGTTCCTAATTTGCGTCCCTCTACCGGAGCCGCAAGATACAAAGGTGGATTTGATCTGTGGTACAAACTTACGCTTTTCTTACAATTTTGGCCTGCTGTGGCAGCCATATAGAGCTGCAAACAAGAACAGGCTGTTGTTAGCAAAGCGTGGTGAGTATTTATCCTGTCTTGTGAGATTTTATTCGTAAAAAAAAATATCACTTCCGCTTGCCTGCCGACCGAGCTATGTCTAGTGTGCATGTCCGAACGTATCAAGGGCTGTCAAAGTATTACAACAGTAAATGGCCTTAAACTAACAGTGGTGGAACTTTACACATACATATATAGGTGTTATCACTTTCAGAGTGAACCGGTAAGGTCAATCGATCACGTGAAGCACCATGTGATTTAGAATCGTGTAATGACTGGATATGATGTCACGCTACCGGTCGCCGCCATATTGTGACCACGTTGTGTAAATCACATTTGTTTTCCAACTTTTACACCATGTACAATACGTTGGGTACTTTGAAGCCAGGATTATGACTTTTTTATTAGAAGCTTTCAAAAATGCTGCCAATATCAATGTGCCAGTGGCTGGTAACTGCGTGCGAGAGCTATCTTAATTAGCCTCGTCTAGCCTGTATGAGTTTCTCGCGAGAATGTGTATGCGAGGTAATGATCCAGGAACCAATCACAAAATGTGCGCTCAGTATGAGTTTAACCGAGCTCATACTGGCTTTCTCTCCAGTCGTACATGGGAAGGTCTGCCAGCAACCTGCGAATAGTTGGGAGTTCCCCACCCCCCTAGCTCTCCCCGGTTCCCCCGAACTCCCACGCGAGCTCTGCTTGGTTTCCTTCAATTGCAATGCCTTCAACTGTCTATAAGCGAAATTATTCTTGATATTCAAACAAATAAACAAAAGAGATTTTTGTACTGGTACGAACAATCGGGAGGGTAAGTGCCCCTGCATACTGTAGGTACGCGTGCACTAGCCTATTTTCTCGCTCTGCATGGTTCGCCCATGAAACGTGACCCGACTACTTTTATCTCTTTTGACATGCTCTCGGCGAAACCAGTAGCCTACCAGTACGCATGCAAAGGTTATTATGTATGTATGAATGCTTAGGTTTTACGCCGTATTTAACAGCTGTCTAGTCATATATAACGACGAGGAGCCCTTAGAATGTTTGTATAGTGTATCTTCTTATAGCAGGGCAAGTCCATGCTGCCAAAGTGCTGCCGCCACTGAAAGATCATACCGAAGACACCACACATGACAACCCACCCAATCACATTATACTGACACCGGGTCGACCATTACTGTTTCCGTACTGTAACCCGCATGTAGAGGGAAGCAGAGGGTAAGAGTTGATTGAAACAAAGTCTGGATATAATGAAGTATCAACATTTATTCCCACGCACATTGTATAATGTAGTGAGGTGAAGTAAATAGATCTGATGATCGTACATGAAACAGAGGCTAAAAAGGTACATAACAGGAAATAGAGTATATGTTTAGCCGACACCATTATGCCAAACAAGGCATCATATTTCAATATATGCTTATATATGTAAAGAATGGTAGCAATGTGCTACTAGCGCCGAACAGGAAATTTAATAGGTTTCCATTAATACAAACATTTATATTCATCCCAATATTATTATCATGCAAAACATAGACTCTACCAAATCAAACGGACTACTTATATTACCTTTACCATAACATAATAAGAGTCTAATCATATTAGGTACTTATATACTTATACGGAGGCCCCACGAACTCCAAGTAATCACCTGCAATCTAACTATCTGCTACTTATGCGTCATAGCTTCCTCCACCACTATTATTTTTAGTAAATGTTATCTAGGAGCCCTGTCTTTATAAAGTTCTACACGAGAACCACAGATCTGGAAACTCTTTCATATCGTGTTTTTTTTGACAACCAAATTTCGCATGCTCTTTATCATTCACGAACATCAGCACCGAGTTTTAAAACACGAACTCACTGTAAATTCAACTCAGTTTGACTGCTGATTACAGGTGATGATATAGTCTCCCTACTATCTCATCTGCCAAAATGGCCGCCCCTTGCCCGCTTGAGTCCGCGTCGAAGTATAGAGTGGGCTCTATTACTTCCGCCTCCATGAGGAGGACCGTCCCGTTATCCCTGTCTATGACGTCAACACGCGCATAAACAAGGTCAGCTGGCAGTGACGCCATGACCTCGTCACAGAAATCACGCACAGCACGTGGCGGTGTTCCGTGTCTCACGGCCCCACCATGAAAGTGCTGCACTCGGAAGTCCCCGGACGCTGGCAGCTTAAGAACGGCGTGAGAGTACCTCTTCTTGAAGTAAACAAGACTCCATTCGCCAGATGTTTTCACCTCCGAAATAAACTCTTGCACTAAGACATCCCGTTCTCCAAGAAGCTGCTCGAATTTCGCTCGGAAGTTGTCGGCATCCTTGAAATGAATAAGATGCGTTTCGTAAGAACAGAGAGAAACGCATGGCTTGACAATCAGCGAACCCGACGGCTTGATTGAGAGACTCTTCATGAGATCTCTCACCAGAGGGAAGGGTTGGGTGCGACGACGAGAAACTAAACGGGTGAGCGGAATCCTAATACCTTGTTGCTCTAAATCCAGCAGGTACTTCTTGTTGCAGTTCCAAGCTATGACTTCGGCTGAGTTGAACACTTTCACGCCCATCAACTTCAGTTTGTTTATCCACCTTAAAAAATCATCCAGCCGCAAATGGTAATTCCAGGTTGTGCGTAGCACGACGCCGTCGAACTTGTTCCAGTCCACCGTGGGGTCGTCCCACGGGACGCCGATCACCGTTACTCCGTGACGTCTGATGGCTGACGCCAGAATGTCGTCAGCGACGTTTGGGTCACAGTTGATGCTCGGAGACTCGGAGTAGGTAGCGAGGGCGATCTTCATCTTTGCTAGGAGCTCCTGCGTGTGAGCAGAAAAGCACAGTATATACAGTACAGGTATTAAACTATGCAACGCTATAGAATACATGCTCTTCAGAAAAAAATTATATCCGTCATATGAGGAAACACCAATTGTCTTTCACTTAATCTAATGGATTAATCCGTTAGATCAAAGGAAAACTTTTTTTTCCAGCGAGTTACAAAAGCTGGCGTGCAATAAACGTCAAGTGACCGCCTATCAGCCTGACAATGCAGTGTAGTTGAAGAGCCCCGAAACTTCTCCAAACGGATAGTTTATAGCGTAACATTCATGAAGGCTACACACACACACACGCATATATATATATAAATATATATATATATATATATATATATATATATATATATATATATATATATATATATATATATATGAAACAATAGTATTCATATACTGTAACTTGAATAAATTGTAAAGGAATAAAATACCATTGTCGCCTGAAGGCATGAAACAAAATCAAGGGAGTATTGTAATTTATATACGTTTTGACACGTTAGGTTAGGAATACATAGGTTTATAAATATGTATAGTCCTATAGCTATTCTTTTACGATACATGTATTATATAAGCCTTTGCACACTGTTTATATAATCTATATCTCAGCATAGTCTTTCAAGTAATGTAGACAAAAGGAAATAAAACAGGTGTTGAAGAAAGTCCTTAGAAGTATTAATATAGCAGTCCCAGAGTGTAAATGTAGGCATTTCTCGAGTACTGATTATTCCGCTCCCTACTGGACAGACATGGACATTTCAAAAATGCACATATGCAGGGCATTCATATTAGAAAACTGAATTTCCTAACAGCATGCACACTGCTGTGTGCCCGAGGTGCCAGCTACCACGGCGGAGCCTCGTTTTGCGAAAGCCTATGACGCGTATTCCATGGGACCAGTTAGATTAGAAACTCCTGACTGCACCTAGGACTGATATTCCAGAGGGATAGGAAACGATGTGAAGTTATGTTATTTATCGGGCTTGACGAGACAGTTCGTTATCTCGACAGTACATAGTGGAAAAAAATCTTCCGTTAATCCATTTTTTCAGTGATGACGGATTCCCTTTCCGTTAATCTAACGGATTATTCCTTTCCTGACTATGGATTAATTCGTTATCAGGAATAGAATTATTCATTACCGGATTAATCCGTCGGATTAACGGAAAGGCAATCCGCCATTACCCCCCAAAAACGGATTTGACGGAAAATTTGCTTTTAGGGCATGACATGAAGAGTTAATTCACAAGAACATGGTAACGCTTATCCTTTGTACGGCTACTATAACTCTATCAAATTACTGACTTGATTCCTGTCTTCATCGGACATATTGGGGTAATCACAAGATCGCAAATCGACGTTAGATGGCAAAGGTAAATGTGCCCATAGTGCTGAACTTCCAGGTGATCAGTGGCCGTTGCCGACGGTATCAATATGGCCAAGCTCTCCTTGAACCACGCAAAGCAACCTTATTTCTGAGGCTATTGGTGTTTAAATAACCCATGGATATTGGTCTGTCATGAAAGCAGCCTCGATTTGAATGAATGTCACCACATTGGCTTTCACAACGAATAGCTACGATTGGATGCACGGCCAGGTAGGATATGAGTCAACGTGAGGATGTGCTTATGCAGCGTTATATATCAACTAATGCAATGGATAGACTCGAAGCTGGCAGGGTTAAAATAAACAGGGCGTAACAATTACAGGTATTAAACTTTAATTAAAATTCCTGGTGGCCATGTAGTGTGCTGGGCGTTTCTAACATTTCCATAGCTTGAACGTCATTTCATTCCACGTATTTGTATAGAGACTGTTGCGCAAGTTCTTTTGTACCTTTATTTATTCTGAATTTTTGTTACATGCATATCTGCAAGACACCGACCGCTTATGCAGCATTATATATCAACTAATACAATGGACAGACTCGAAGCTGACAGGGTTAAAATAAACAGAGCGTAACAATTGCAGGTATTACGTATTAATTAAAATTCCTGGTGGCCATGTAGTGTGCTGGGCGCTTCTAACATTTCCTTAGCTTGAACGTCATTTCATTCCACGTATTTGTATAGAGACTGTTGCGCAAGTTCTTTTGTACCTATATTTATTCTGAATTTTTGTTGCAGTCCAATTGAATAAACCTATCCTTACTCTACTGACACTATGTATAACCATGTTAACTACCTAGGCGTAAAGGATAGGCAGGATAAACAGTATCCTGATGCATATTTACAAGACACCGACCGCTGTGTACTCTACATGACTGAATTCCATTCAAAACAATGTTTGAATTCCACTCTAAACAATAGATCCGAATTCCATTCAAAACAATAATCCTGAATTCCATTCAAAACACTAACTCTGAATTGCATTCAAAGCAGTAAGTGTATAACAACCGCAACGATAAGATTTAGCCAGGCGTATGCCAGAGCCAGTACCAAATATGGTGGAACGCATTCTAGTAAAAGGACTCGAATATATACACCAACTTTGGCATTCATGTATAATAATGGACGGAAGTCATGTCTTTTTAAATTAGCACTACAGGGAGCTTTTGATTGATTAATTAATTTACTTATTTGTTTGATTTGTGTTTTATGCCGTACTCAAGAATATTTCGTTTATACAACGGCGGCTAGCATTATGGTGGGAGGAAACCAGGAAGAGGCCGGAGAAAAACCACAACCATCCGCAGGTTGCTAGCAGACCTCCCCATGTACGACCGGAGAGGAAGCTAGCATGAGTCCCGTCAAGGTAAACCATTAAGGGGAAACAACTCCCACAACTTCATGTGTTTTTGTCCAAGTTTTGTCACTCTTCAATTACACGTTTATTTCATTTGTTACGGTCTTTTACGTCACATCAAACCACGTCCTGTGCAACCATTAAGGCTCATCGCGAGATGTACCCTTGGTGCATGAGAATAAAGAAAGTGAACTTTATCCACGTGTTGATGTGCGTCGGTTATCTGTCTGCTATCACTCCCGAGTGAGCGGCAGAAAAGTAAAAGGACGAGTATCAGCCCCATCAGTTACCACACAACGATCTACATCGGAACAAATCAGCGACAAACAGACAACAGGACCACGTCTACAGCCCAGGCTACGCACACCGGGTCAAGTCTTCGTCGTCTAAGGTAAAGGAATTGGGCAATGTAGATTAAAGAACTGTTAATGAACAATAAACCTTTGAACTCCGGAACAATTTTCTCACGGCTGTTTGGGCATCTACATAAACATGTCTTCTACAGATACTGCCGACAAGCCCCAGATGAACATAACATAGACAGCAAACGTCTTCGTTCTCATACCGAAAGGGGGCAGAGGTATACGAAACAACCGGATCAAACACACTGACATTATAGAAACTGTTTAGAAAAGTGTAGAGTCACATCTGAACGTGTCTCTCGACACTGCAACAAATCTTTGTGATCTTCGTCAAGCAAGGACTGAAGTAGAACAGCAGTATGAACATTACATGGAAGTGTCCTATGAATATGTGGGCTTTTTGTCACGAACCACCACTACAGAGAGTCGTAAAAATCTTGACGCACACAATTTCATATCACAGGTCCGCTAACTGTTTGTTACTAGTAATTAACGCATATCGCTAGTAAAATACATTGTTGACCTCCTGATACGATGGCTAGGGCCCCAGTCCGTCAAGAGCGCACTCAGCCTGAAGGCCGCAAATAGCAACGATGCATCTAGAGCGTTACGTCTGATATGGGAGCGCCTCGACCAGTGGTACAGTGCACCGGAAATAGTAGAGTACGCATTAAAGGCGAAATCAGACGGTTTTCTAAATCTCAATAATACAGATGATAAACTGTTATTTGAACTGGCCGACAATTTAACAGAAACAGAGTCCCTAAAACAGAACGATACTTACCATGGCCTACTTCAACTCATCATTAGGAGTTCTGCCAATTGTTCGTAAGCTCACCTACACTCTCCAGGAAAAATGGACGTCTCGAGCATAAGATTACAAGACAAGGTACGGCACACCATTTCCGCCATTCTCCTTCTTTGTGCCATTTATTAAAGAAATGAGCATCACAAGGAACGACACGAGCTTTGCCTGCTATGTGCGGATGGACACAGGCGGGGAAAATGGGCAAAAATTTACCGAACCTTGGATATGCAAAGGTAGTCACTAGCATGAAAACAGACATCGCCCAACAACAGGACTCTGACGAAGAGGCGAAAATGTGCCCGTTACGCAAAACGAAGCATTCGTTAAACAACTTTCGTGGAATCAGAAGTAAAAGCATTCAGGAGAGAAAAGAAATTCTTAAGGGATACAGACTGTGCTTTACATGTTCCGCTTCGACAAAACATACAGCTAAGATGTGCAAAACGCCTATTTTGTGTAAAGAGTGTGACAGCAATCAGCACGCTTCAGCATTACATGCCAACAAAGCATCGGAAGGTGGATCAGAGAATCAGGGGAAGACAGAAACTCAGCAAGTTCCATCGAAATGTACTCAGATTTGCGAGAACCAATTCACAGGGAAATCCTCCAGTAAAACTATCTTCGTCGACGTTCACCGTAAAGGTTTTCTGCAGAACTGTAAACGCATGTACGCCATATTAGACGAACAGAGTAATATCTCTTTGGCCAAAACAGAGTTCTGTGATATCTTCGAAGAAAACGGACAAATCACACCATATTCTGTATTCTTCTGCAACGGACTTTTGCAGGCTATCGGGCCTCGCGCCAGAGATTACGTCATAACATCAGTGGACCACAGCGGATGCCTGGAAACACAAGTTATTGTGGCATGCGACCAGATCCCAGATCAGAGGGATGAAATCTCAACACCCGAGATCCCTCGTTACCATCCTGTGAAAATACAGGACTGCATCCGAGAAATAGACAAGGACGCAAAACTTTTGCTTTTGATTGGAAGAGATGTCCCAGACGTCCTTCACGTTATGAGACAAATTACAGGTCCACGTAACACGCCCTATGCACAGCACCTACCGCTAGGGTGGGTGATCACCTGCCTGGGCAAAGTTCATCGCCCAGACTTTACAGTGAATGAAACTTACCTGCTGAAGAGTGAACAGCCACCCAGGATTGCTCCATGCGATATGAAGTTCGACCTCAAATACGGTTAATGCGATGGACAACACGATACAATGTCTCATATTTTTTGCCACAACAAAGAAAGACAACAATAAAGGCACATCAGTAGAAGATCGCCACTTTCTACATATCATGGACAACGAAGTTTATAAGGGAACGGAAGGCAATTGGACGACTCCTTTGCCGTCAGCGGCTTCCAAATACCAGAGCTCAAGCCACGAAACGAGCCAAAACGCTTCATAACAGCCCGGAGAGCCATCCGATCAAGAAAGAAAACTTCATTGAATTCAGGAAAAAAATCCTTGATGCTGGACATGCCGCACTAGCACCGCCGTTAAAACCAGACGATGAACGGTGGCATCTCCAATTGGTGCATTTCACCCCAAAAAACCGAATCAGATAGGCAGCGTTTTTGACTA
The DNA here is from genome assembly GCA_016165875.1 of Acanthopleura granulata. NCBI lineage: Eukaryota > Metazoa > Mollusca > Polyplacophora > Chitonida > Chitonidae > Acanthopleura > Acanthopleura granulata. Next base: position 543,963 of record JABBOT010000056.1, read on the forward strand.
GTCTTCACGATATGAGGGCATCCGTCTGAATGACATGCTTCTGACCGGACCGAACTTGACAAACAACCTACTGGGGATCTTACTACGCTTCCGGAGAAGAAACCAGTTGTCGTTATTGCGGACGTAGAACGTGTGTTCTATTGTGGGAAGACCACCGAAACTTTTTACGGTTTTTGTGGTACAGGGATAATGATTTTCAACACGAACTGGTAGAATACCGCATGAAGTTGGACGTATTTGGCAACAGCCCTTCTCCGGCGGTAACCACCTATGGCATCCGTAAGGCCGCGCAAGAGGGAAACAGCGATCAAGATGTCATAGACTTTGCGAACAAAGACTTCTACGCTGATCACGCTCTTACGTCCTTTCCGACTACCAATGAAGCTGTTGACTTGCTACAGCATACCAAGAGTGCACTTTCAACCGGGGAATTGTTCGTCTCCACAAGATCGTGACCAAAAGCCAACAAGTTATGGATGCTTTCCCCTCCGTGGATCACGCCAAGGATCTGAAAGATCTTGATTTAGGGACCGACACGATACCCATTCAACGTAGTCTGGCCTGGGACGTGAAAACAGACTCAATAACTTTCCAAATCTCATCGGAGCAGAAGCCGTTTACACGATGTGGTGTTCTTTCGACGATCAGCAGTTTATTTAATCCGCATGGTTTTATAGCGCCGATTGTGATTCCAGGGAAAATGCTTCTACGAGAACTCATGTCGGAAACCAGTGACTGGGACGATTCTATGCCAGAGCACCGAGAGGTACAGCGGGAGGAATGGAAGGCTTCTCTCCAGATAGTACGGCAGCTCAGCATTCGTCGAACAGTCGCCAGGTCAGCTGATTCAAATCCCAACATCTAGATTTTGTCAGACTCTTCTGAAAAGGCTATTGCGGCTCTGGTCTACATGAAGTGTACAAGACGAATCTGACAATCACCGTTTCAGTTCTCTACTTGGGAAAGCTAATCTAGAGCCTCTCCATGCTATCCCGCGGTTGGAGCTGTGCGCTACAATCTTGGTTGTGGAAATCGGATAGACGATTGCCGAACATTTGAATGACGATCCCTACACCATTCACTATTATACTGACAGTAAAGTGGTGTTGGGTTACCTTCACAATGACAACAGAAGATTCCACGTCTATGCAATCGAGTGGAGCGTGTCAAACGATCTGCAAGGCTGTCTCAGTGGGGTTATGTGTCCACAGGAAACAACTCAGCAGATAGCGCTACTGGCGAAGTGCCCTCTACTGATACTGCCCGGTGTTGTTGGCTTCAAGGTCCACCACAGATTGTATCTCAGCAGTCTGACAACTTTCCACTTTTCAACCCAGATAAAGACACGGAAGTCCGACAAGTGAAAGCCAAAAAAACACACGTCTCAACTACGTCTTTGAATACAAGCTGTTTCCAAAGGTTTTCTTCGTGGAAAGAACTTGTTAGAGCCTTAGCCAGCCTCAAGCATATTGCTGCTACCTTTCACGTCGGAAACGAATGCAAAGGATGACACACCTGTCCAGAAGCGAGGAACGTGAATCTCTTATCTGACACAGAAATACGTTTTATCAACAAAAAGAGTACCTTGCCCGAACAGAGCCCAATCTCTTCACTCTCTCCCATCTTGGACAACCTCCTGTAGGTAGTCACCTAAACAAATCTACCTTGGATTATCAGGGAAGAACTCCAGTCTGTAACCCTGGTAAGCACCACATTGCCGCTCTGTTGATTCGTCATCTTCACGAGACTACAGGGCGTCAAGGCGGCCATCCTACCGAAGGTGCTGTGCGAGCGACGGGACTGTCGAAGTCGTGGAGGACATGAGTTCCTCGTCGTTCATAAATGCAATGCGTCGATTTGCCTACTCAAGGACAAGACCGTCCATCCCAACGACTGGTTAACTGGAATCTTCGTGGATGTCATTCCAGGATCAGATGGAAATGTGCGCAAGGTCGTCGTCTGTGTGTATCGAGACGGAGTGCGAATCACGTACACTCGCCTTATTTCCGAACTGGTGCTTCTGTTTCCTAAGTAACTGACTGTTTTGTGATTACTATGTGTAAATTTATTTGATGATTCAGTGAACCATCAGACTGGGAGTGTAGTGTATTGTAAATACGTTTCTGTGGAACTCTCCTGTTTGGAGGAGAATTTTGTAGTTGCTCCACATCTGATCAGCCCTGGAGCACATGGAGGATATGCTAGCAAGCATTTCCGTCCCGTCATTTAAATGTTGTGCTGAACTGCAAGCTACCACCGCGTAAGTTTACAAACATTGTTGTGTACTTGGCCGACCGTGCAAAATAGGAAGTTGTATGACATGGACGGTCGATGATTTGAACTGTGACATTTTACAACAGTAACACCATCAAATCGTAACTGTACTGTAATTCTTGTTTTAGTGGCATTTAGAAGTTGGGGTGAAAGTACACTAGAACATGTCCTTCTTAGGGATATGCAACGTCTTGGTTTATTATCTTGGTTTAGGTGAATCCCTTGATCCCTGTTGAGGCTAAGCTTTAATCTCTTAATGTGGATGGCTTCTTGTAGTTTACGCTTTTTCCAGTTGGGTTGATTAGAGTTTAGTGTTCTGATTGTGTTCCATTTGATGTTTTGGTGTGGGTTTTCTTGGATGTGGTCACTTATGGCGGATTTGAAATCAGATTTTCCGACAGATGACTTTTGTACTTTAATTCGGGTTCCTAGAGGTCTTCTCGTTTCTCCGATGTAGAATGCGTTCCAGTTACATTTTATTTGGTATACAACTCCTTTGGGTGGTGGGGGCTTATCGGCTCTTCTCTTCCTTGTGGCATGGAGGAGTGATTTGGGTGCAGTCTGGTTTTTAAAGAAGGTTTCTATTCTTCTATTCAACAGAGATCAAGGGATTTACCTTCCCTCAGCTTATGACCTATTAATTCTCCAAACTGACCTGGAACCCCATCGAGCATAATCCCTCTGAACATTGTTCTACATGTTGACACTTGTATCTCTACTTGCTATATTTCAGAGTGTTGATGTCTTGATTTCACTCACTTGATAACGATGTTAGTATCTATGTCGAAACGTCGTGATAATAAACCAAGAAGTTGTATATCCCTAAGAAAGACATGTTCTAGTGTACTTCCACCCCAACTTCTGAATGCCACTTAAACAAGTTATACGTCATCAATATGGAGATGCGGCAGTCCAAGACATCAACCGCCTGAACAAGTTAGAGAAGAAATACCTAAAATCATCTAACCATCTGACCTTTCTGATGAAATGCAGAGACCACAGTGTTATACCCAAAGGCCAAAGACTGAGATCCCCTATCAACTCCCAAGCAGCACACAGAATCCTACAACAGGCAAGCACACTCTTAGTCAAAGAGCGTATCCGACACCATAGGAAACGAAAGCCTACTCCACTGGGGAGATAACAAAACAACAGGAGAAACTACAATCCACTCTACAGACAGATGTGTGCACCCAACTACGCCAAGTACAGGCCAAATCTAACAACTCTCTCAACCTGCAAATTAAGTTCAAGCAAAGGCAAAAGTTCAACAACCTCACACGAAACACAGTAAACCCAGCGAGCCAAAACCAGTTAGAGGTAAACAGAAGAGAATTCATTTCTAAAACTGTCGTCAACTTAAGCAGTAAAGCACTCAACCCCCACCAACTGAACTTACTTTCCAAAGGACTCAACTTTGTCCCAACGACTAATACCATACCTAAGGATGACTTCATCTTTAACGTTGAAGATGGTCTACAACAATTAGCTCCCGGGGGCAACATTGACTACCTGATGCATCAGATAGCAACCCTTCTGGACAAAGCCCAACCACAGCACAGCAACCTAACCAGAGAATAGAGGAAAGCAATAACAGAATTGAAAGAAGACAAATCCATAGTCATAGCAACAGCGGATAAGGGGAAAGCCACTGCTATACTTGACAAATCGGTCTTAAACACACTGATCGACAACCTACTGGGAGACGAATCAATGTACCGAACCCTAAAAATCGATCCCACCAACAAATACGACGGCCAGCAAAGATCGTTTCTTAACCAACACAAGGCCAATGGATAGATCACTCATGAAACCCAAAGGAAGTTAATTGTATAGCACCCACGACCACCATTTGCCCGCGCAACCATCAAGATCCACAAGGACCCAGTCAAAGCCATACTCCTGATATGCTCAAGAGGAACAGTCTTCTATAACACTGCCCAGTTCCTTACCAAAATCCTAGCACCATGGTCTTCAAAGCAGTTGACTCCTTTGTAAACCACTCGGCAGAATTTTGCAACAAAATTAGATAGATAAAGGAACCATGTCAACTCGTAAGCTATGATGTTGTCGACCTATTCACTAATGTCCCCACTAACCTAGCTCTCGATCTGATCAAGCAAAAAATAACAGACAACCCACCCGTCACGCCGCTATCCCCAGGAAGCATCGTACGCCTGCTAGAATACTGCTTATCATCCGAATACTTCACATGGGGTGTTGCAATTTACGAGCAGTTTCATGGCCTCCCCATGGGATCCCCACTCTCCCCGATAGTCCCCGAGGTCCACCTGACAGAACTAGAGAACAAAGCCCTGTCGACATCACCTATCCAACCCATTTGCTGGATGTGTAATGTCGACGACACTTTTGTAGCTCTACACCACAACGATGATCCTACGGTATTACCAGACCACCTGAACACCAGCTCATGAAATTTATAATGGAAATAGACCGTGAAATACCCTTCCTAGACGTCCAAGTAAGAGAACCACAGATGGCCTACCAACCACAGTTTATCGCAAAGCAACCCACTCTGACCAGTACATCCACTACAAGTCCAACCACCCACCCAAGACTATGACTGACATCATTTCAACCCTCACTAGGAGAGCCATGCACATCTGCACCAACAACCTAGATAAGGAGATAACACACCTACGAGCGGTCTTCACATAACACAATGGATACCCAGCAAACAAAGTCAACAAAGCAATCCAGAAAGTTATACACCCGCCACCCAACCAACTGACAAGAGTCAGAGATGAAGGCCCTGGAATCCGAATAAGCCTTCCATATATCGGTTCAACCAGCCACAAAATTGCCCGCTTATTAAAACAATCCACAGGAATAGAACCCTTCTTTAAAAACCAGACTACGCTCAAATCACTCCCCCATGCCACAGGGAAGAGGAGAACCGCTAAGCCCCCACCACCCAAAGGAGTTGTATACCAAATAAAATGTAACTGCAACGCATTCTACATCGGAGAAACTGGAAGACCTCTAGTAACCCGAATTAAAGTACAAAAGTCATCTGTCGAAAAATCTGATTTCAAATCCGCCATAAGTGACCACATCCAAGAAAACCCACACCACAACATCAAATGGAACACAATCAGAACACTAAACTCTAATCAACCCAACTGGAAAAAGTGTAAACTACAAGAAGCCATCCACACCTAGAGATTAAAGAGTAGCCTCAACAGAGATCAAGGGATTTACCTTCCCTCAGCTTAAGACCTATTAATTCTCCAAACTGACCTGGAACCCCATCGAGCATAATCCCTCTGAACATTGTTCTACATGTTGACACTTGTATCTCTACTTGCTATATTTCAGAGTGTTAATGTCTTGATTTCACTCACTTGATAACGATGTTAGTATCTATGTCGAAACGTCGTGATAATAAACCAAGAAGTTGTATATCCCTAAGAAAGACATGTTCTAGTGTACTGTAATTCATTGATAAGGTGTTAATAGCTTGCTTTGGTGTTTAATATGAAGGATAAGTTATCATAACAGTAAAATTAAGTTCCTTTTCAACAAAGCAGTATAGCAAGGTATGTGCTAGAGAGTTATTTTATTCTCATTCGTGCTGCATACATGTATACGAGTCCCGGCAAGATAAACCATTAAGGGGAGACAACTCCCACAACTTCATGTCTTTTTGTCCAAGTTTTGTCACCCTTTAGTTATACGTTTATTTCATTTTTACAGCCTTTAAACATACATCACATCAAACCACGTCAAGTACAACCATTAAGGCTCATCGCGATATGTACCCTTGGTGCATGAGAATAAAGAAAGTGAATTTTATCCACCTGTTGGTGTGCGTCGGTTATCTGTCCGCTATCACTCCCGGGAGTGAGAGGCACAAAAGGCAGACTGCATTGCCGCACGGTTGAGTGACTATAGCGAAGGCCTCAGGCGTGCCATCTGAGCACTTGCGTCATTTCTATAACAATTTCTGAGTGACATCGGACTAGAAGACCTGCAGCACGAGGGTTGTGTGCACTTTTCATTAACGTTAAATTTTCGCACTACTGAAACGTAATTTCATGCTACGCACCGTTTTTAAACAGACCCAATACTTTCGCTCACGTAATTATGGCTTATTTACCATCTAAGTTTGCGTACAGAACTGTACTATTTGCAAACATGAAACAGGTACCCACTTTGTTCATTGTCCTGCTTTCAATCACTGCCAGATGCCGACGCCAACGCCGTCAAGCGGCGATTTCTTCGTCCTCTTCAAAGAACTCAACGGAATCTACGGCGGACCAAATGCTTTGTCCTTTGCTCTCACCAATTAACTAGCATTTTCCCTTGCACCATTCTGTTGAATCCAATATTATTTGCGCAATGTTGTTCTATTTGTGTAACTGGTATGATGGGATTGTTACATACCGCATAGGGCTACATGTAATTAATCAGCATCTACATACATGGGTATGTCTTTTTTAGTGGTCTTTTGTTAATTCGCACGGGAATGAAAAACAGAAGGGCTGTTTGTCTACTATACTTCACTTGTCCTCTGGTATGTGTAATTGCATTGACGTGGCAAATCTCAAGTCCTGCCAGAAAATCGACATTGGGTTTAGTGCTTCCAAAACTATAAAAGAACTGGTTGTATTGCAAAAGATAAGTAGCTGACAAGAGATAGAGTTCCACATGGACTGTAAAAACTGGTTATGTATATCAATTAAGAAATTCCAGGAGAAATCCCCACTACAGTACACTCTTACACGAAATTTGTCTTGTTTTGATCCTAAACTCAGAGTCTCGTAAAGAAAAATTTAACCGTTTATTGACACAGCTGGTGTATTGTAAGCCATTACCAGAGGCAGTGTCTGACGACAGTACGATATGTTTGTGACCGTAGTAGCAGTGCCACAGAAAAGAGAATTCATGGAATTCAAAGCCCCGAGGGACTGACTGGATCATTTTCTACCACACCATGTGGCCCGAAATGGCGATGGTTGGGATATTCTCTGGGATGTGGCTCAGTTGATATTGATATTATCTGACAGTGAGCGTCAGTGGGAAACAGGGTTTTACATAAATAAGGAACTGGTTGTAGAAAACATGAAAGAAAGATCCATTTCTGCAGAGAGAGTTGTTTACGACCACGTAACACATTCTGGGGGAATGTTGAAGGTTGAAGATTCCGAAACCGTTACTACTGGCTGCACATTTCGCGCGTCAGAAGTATGTACAAGCCCTTGAACAACAAAAGCATGATAAAGTTGAAGCTACTAATGCTAGAAAAGGGAGGCTTTTGACAGAAGAAATAGGGGAACTGACTAAGAAAAGAATACGCCTTGAACATGATGTAGCTTCATTGACCACATCAACTGATGAGCTCTCGGAAAAATGTGACATTACTGACAAAGTCCAACAGTTTTCGGCGTACAGCTAACGACAAGAAAATAGCTCTCCAGCAACTTAATGATGAGATAACAAGGTTGAAAGAAAGTCTGAAAAGTGTATAAATAATGTAGGCTTTTTGTGAAATGATACCCGTATGCGACTGGTAATGTGCTCCATTTTCGTGTGGTGTACCATATGATTGATGTTCCATTAAAGTACACATACAGGGTAAAATGATTTGGCTTTGACTCTTCATTAGTAGTGGTCTGATTTTGATCGCACAATAGTGGGTGGAAATTTATACAAATATGAATGAAAAGAAACCATGTTCTAAAATGTGTTTTATTCCATTGGTGTTTATAACATCTTTCGTTTTTCGTGATGGTGCACAATTTTTTGATCTGGCGTGGTTGTACACATGCGTTTCCTCTGCATTGTTTTTGTTTAATTCGTCACAAATTATGTCTTATACTATCGCTATGAATAAACCCTGGGTCCAAAGGGTATATATACAATGTGGCTTTGCCTGTTGTTTGGAACGTTTATTTGCGGCCTGTCTACTTTCTTGTAGCTTGCTGGGAAGTCCAGATTTCTTCCCAGCATTTTTTATCTTCGATCCTTAATAATTTTGTATTGGCCTATAGAGAGACAGTGTGTATCCGTTTGTTGACTCGTTGAAGCATATGCTCGAGTTAAATCATATTCTAGGATAAACCCAATCTATAAAAAACAATCGAGATCCTGTGTCTTCTAAGAAGCAGTGAGTCCATCTCATCCTGGTTTCCTTTCCGGCCGTACGGGGGAAGGTCTCCAAGCAACCTGAGGATGGTCGTGGGTTTCCTCCGGGCACTGTTCGGTTTCCTCCCACCATAATGCTGGCCGCCGTGACATAAGTGAAACATTCTAGAGTACGGGGTAAAATTCCAATTAAATAAATAAATAAATATGAATAACCATGATGACGTGTTAAGGAACACTTTTCATGAAAGACGAACTGAACCAGTATTACCTATATACAGTCCACGAACAAAAATGTTTCTTTATAATAGCTAAAATTAAATGGAAGAAGTGCACGGGATAGTCTGTCAAATTGGTTCTTATAACCACGTGCAGAATATTGTGCCAGTCTGAATCGGCCTGAGCAGCTTACAACATGGCTACGTGAGGTGTCATAATAGGGTGTCTGAGGTAAGATGCTTCAATGGCCGAACCACTTGTCCGCGCAAATTCATCCGATCACAAGTAGACACCGCCGCCATATGACTGAAATGAGGCATGTTTTGTACGACGTCAAACCCAAAGCATCCATTCAGTGTTTAATATACTGCATCTTTATTCTTCATTTCCGAGAAAAAAATATCTTGAAAACTAACTGCAGCTATATTAAAAAGACCTTGAAAATGCAATGTAAATTGAGTACGAACCCCGTACTTGTCTGTCAGTCACTTCCGCAATGGACAGGCCCCTTGCACGATCTAGGACCTGTGGACACACGATGTAGGACCCGTGAACGCACGATCCAGGACCTGTGGAAGCACGATCTAACACCTGTGGACGCACGATCCAGGACCTATAGACCCACGATCCATGGCCTGTGGACGCACGACCTGGGGCCTGTGGACGCACGATCCAGTACCTGTGAACCAACCAACACATCTTGCATACCACACGCCGCTTGACGTCATCACGGGACGCGTCAGCCTTGCCTACTGCACCCAGCCTTCCCGTCGGGGCTTTTATAGCGGTTTTATTTGTCCGCAAAACTACAAGTACTAAGGCAGAGGTAATTTATGCATGTACAGTTTAGTGTCTCAAATCCCAGCCTATAACCAACTTCAGGGCTATAATACAGATATGAATGCATCGAATAGCTGTGAGGTTAAAACGTACAATTCGGTAATCATGTGTGACAGACTGTGGTGCTAGTCATATATGCAATCCGGTATTGTCAATGAGCTGCCTTTCCGAAAGATCACTGATATCCGCCTGTGTTAATTTTGTTCCCCTGCTATCAATGTAGACAGGGGTAGGGGAGAAAAGCAAACTGAAGTTCACGCAACTGTGAAAAAATGTTCATTCTGGTTCGCCGTAGATTCCGTGGAGTTCGTCGAAGAGGACGAAGAAATTCGCTCTTGAGGGCGTTGGTGTAAACATCCGGCAGTGATTGGAGTGGGGTGATAAACTGGGTGAGTGTCTGTAACACATGTGCAGTTGTGTGCGCGAATTACATAATGAAGTGTGTGCGCGATTTAGATTATAAATTAGCGATAATTACGAGAGCGAAGGGATGGGTTTGTTTAAAACCGTGAATACAGCAGTTTTCTGTCTGTATGCAAAATCTGTCAGTATATTTAATACGCATACATATGCAGATCGTCTCGGACTAAACAAACTCCATCTAAAGCCGTTTATTGTAATGGAATATCTCAAGGAAGTCAATTAGCTCCAATTAGCTCTCCACATGTTTGCTAAGTCGTTCGGACGACATAACAATTGTCTCCTGCTCTCGACATCTTTATTATGTCGTGCGAACGAGATCTTCAGAAACTCGTGCTCACGAGATAATTTTGCGTTTCTATCGGTCAATTATCTCCAGAGCACGACTTAGTGAAGATATCGTGCACACGACTTATTAAAAAAACACGCACACACACAAGAGAAAATTGTGTATGTAAGTTTTTTTAAATTTTTTTTCATTACCAATATTTTTCTTGTGCTCCATGTCACGTTAACAACTCCGTAGTTCTCGCCATAACACAGCTCATCGATTTAGAATCATGGCCAATATGATTATGTGAGTGAATTCATGTGTCGGTTCATTTGGGTACGGTTACCATTGACTTGGAACTTTGTCAACCGGCGTTGAAAGAAGTCAAGGGGTCGTGTTCAGCGAAGTGGAAAAGAACCGTTGAGGTTTCAAGACACCGGCTGACCTGCCAGCTGACCAGAGACGACCCATCACCCATTGGATCAGTTCGTGTCACCTTGACCTGGTCGCAGTGCCTCCCAGGTCCGAAAGAAAAATAATAATCTCTGGTAATGTCGTTTGTGGACATAGGGATGGCCAATAACCAAACAGCACACGGAGCACATGGTACTGAGTCGTTTACTGATGCGCCATGTTGTACAGCTCTCCCTCATGAATATGCATGAACAGTTATGAGAACATCTATTAATAGAACTATTGCACATATAATAAGTTGGACTTCGAAGAGTAGAATGACTGATCAACGACATATATGATCTCTAAAAGCCAGTCATACAGGAAGTGTGAAAATTTACCTCAGTCAGGGCAGTCCGTCAGATAATAATTGAAATAATTGGTTTTAATTTATTTATTTGATTGATGTTTTACGCCGCACTCATACAAGGTTGGCCACCATTATGGCGGGAAGAACGTGAACAAAGCGCTGGGGAAACCCACGGCCATCCAAAAGTTTGCCGTGAACATAAGAAAACATTACCGTGACCAAATACAAGACTGCAGCCTATTTTTTGGGAGGAAATCGGAAATTCGGTAGAGATATAAACTCAAACATAATGGCGTCTGTTTTTCGCAGTGTGAGTAGTTTTATATTTAGCATCTAAGCCGTTTAGTCCGTGATGCCGGCATGTCATTTGTCGCAGTCCTTAAACCGGACTGGAATGTCGGAAGGTGCATAAAGGAGTCTTGTGAGTAAATCCTGTGATTTGTATACCCTATCGTGTACACGTGAATGTGTCAGAATTCTTATTTACGTACACTTAGTTTTAAGTTCCATACATACACTGGGTGACACAGCCGGAATATAATCAGGGCTGTCCCATCAATATCCATTGGCAAGTTCCCGAAGACCAGTTTCATTAATAAAACTGGCACCATAAACTCTTCAAAATATATATTATCTTAACGGGAAATAGTCACCTGAATGCAGATGTAATCAGCAGATGCTGACGATTTAGGAGACGCGTGTACGTGCGTAATAACCGATGCGTCAGATCCAGTACGAATAGTCCACAATACATTGTTTGTACTTGAAAATTCCTTTTATTAGGATAGCCAAAATCCTGCTGTAAAGTAAGAAAGGGTACAAAAGTACAAGAGTTACGTTTTTCTATAGCAGCTGCTCATATAAAACGGTGATATTAAAACTCCGCCATGTTTACATGACCCCTGTAGGCCCCGGATGAAGAGGAATTAAATACTTGCATTCGTACAAAGCCTAACGCCTTATTTATTTATTTATTTATTTATCTATTTATTTATTTATTTGTTTGTTTGTTTTTTTATTTGATTAGTGTTTCACTGTGTACTCAAGAATTAGTGTTACACTGTGTAGTCAAGAATAGTTCACTTATACAACGGTGGCCAACGGTGGGAGGAAACCAGGCAGAGTCCGGGGAAACCCACAACCATCCGCAGGTTGCCGGCGAATCATGTGTCCTACGGCCGGAGAGGAAGCCAGCGTGAACATGGACTTGACCTGACGTTTTAGATATTCCACGCTATGATTTTAAGTCGCAATACATTAACTGGTAAATGTTGGCAAAATCTAAGAACTTTTGAATGGAGGCGTTTGACAATACAGCTTTAAATGACATAGAAGTATCGGCAATAATGGTTTATGACTTAAATGTGAAATTGTCGATGTTTGCACACACTCCATATGGCATAAGTCGAGATATGAAAACATACAAGGCTTCCTAGAATATTGCCTTTCATAAATATACACATGTCGTTATAAAAATATCGAAATTAAAGCCATCTTAATTAGCTCTAAGTTCTACCCATATCTGTACCTCACACATGAAAAAGTTGGCCATTAATTTGGCGGTCAAAGGTTTTGCCCAGGGTACTCCGTTTTTCTCCACTGAATTAATTTGAAACCGCCATCGTGTATACAAGTGCTAAATTGTATAACAATCAAATCGTACCAAATCAAACTTTCGCAAAATTAAAATTAAATGAAAAAAAAAAGCAAACCCTAGCATGGCTAGAGACAAAACATGCTCGTACATAAATGCGTTTTAATTGCGGGAAATTCTCTCTGGGTGATCAGGTAACACGAATGGGGAATTAATATGTATGAAATAAATAATGATAAATCAGACTTTGGAGTGTATGGTTATACATGATGTCGACGCCAGGCATGTTATCAAGTGCATGCCTATGTTACGCTTGGTTGAGTATTGCATGTGTCTTGAAGAACTTGGTACATAGCGCAAGTGCTGTGATCTTAAAAGAAGAGAAGGTCATCCTTTCATGCATGACGTCATTCGATAAAAGGCATTAAGATAGACGTCTGTCTCTTAGACACGATCAGTTAACATGAAAATTGAACTCACTGCAACTGTTAGACTTTTCACCAATCAGGTCTGCTTCGGCAGCAGGTGGATTTAAACGAGCCACCACATGACACAGGTAACATCTGTGATTTTGCTTTAATATATGATGATCATTTGAACACCCTTACTCAATAGTCAAAATTCACTCTATAAACGTAGGTTATTTTACGTTTTCAATCTGACCATACTCATGAGGTCGCAAGTTGTGTCGGCCTATAGGTCAAATAGAATAGCAGTCATTTCCTTAGAGTCTAACCAAAGTCGCATTTTGCGAACACACAGAAAAAAAATAGTACAAGGAGCTAATTTAAAAGAAACACAATATATATGCATTGTGATAGTTTTAGTTTTCATGAGAAAATGTTTCTTTAGAATTCTAAAAATCATGTCAGTGGCATGTGGTCGGGTCAGACAAAGGCTTGTGGCTTACTCCAGTGTGTTAACTGGTCTCCTCCACCCATAAACCTGACCGCTGTATATAAGGGGATAAAACCTTGAGTACGAAGTTAAACACCCATCACATAAGAGCTGAAGGTTTCCCTGATACGATGGTAGTATACTTTAAAACATCATAACCCTGGAAGAATTTCGGCAGCATGATGATACTATACCCTCAGACATCATAGCTTTATAAGGGTTTCCCTAACATGATCATACTATACCTTCAGACATCATAGCTCTATAAGTATTTCCCTAACATGATTATTCTATACCATACCATACCTACAAACATCACAGCTCTAATAGGGTTTCCCTGAAACGATGGTACGATACCTACAAACACCATACTCCTATAATGGTTGCGCTAACCTGATGATACTATACCCTCAGACATCATAGCCCTGCAAGGATTTCCATAACATGATGATACTACATTTTCAGACATAATAGCCCTAGAATGGTATCCTTAACATGATGACAATATACCCTCAATCACCCTAGCTCTATAAGGGACTTCCCAAACATGATGATACTATGCCTTCAGATATCATAGCCCTATAAGGGTTTCCCTAACACGATGATATTATACCTACAGACATAAGGATTTCCCTAACATGATGATATTATACCTTCAGACGTCATAGCTTTGCAATGGTCTCAACGTGCTGATACTATAACTTCAGACATCATAGCCCTATAAGGGTTCCCCTCACATGATGATACTATACCTTCAGATATCATAACCCTGTAAGGGTTTCCCTAACATGATGATACTATGCCTTCAGATATCATAGCCCTGTAAGGGTTTCCCTAACACCATGATACTATGCTTTTAGACATCATAGCCCTATAAGGGTTTCCCTCACACGATGATACTACACCTTCAGATATCATAACCCTCTAAGGGTTTCCCTAACATGATGATACTATGCCTTCAGATATCATAACCCTCTAAGGGTTTCCCTAACATGATGATACTATACCTTCAGACATCATAACCCTATAAAGAATGCGCTTTAGTCTCCACAACGTGTGCAGAGATGTTTGCATGTTCATACACTTTTTATTTATTGATATGTTGCTCTCTTTTTTCAATGAAAACCCCAATTTACATTTTACCGTACTCATTTACTTGATTTTTGTTATTCCCGCTGAATTCAGCAATAATTCATTCTGCTGATGGTGGTAAGGTTTATGGGTGGGTAGATGGAACAATATCCAGCCATAGGGTATCCACCGACCACATCTCGTCAGGTACTCAATAGACCTTATCACTTAAAGCCCTGTAGCCGTACTTTGGGATTCCAATCCCCTGCCCCTGACGCCGAAGGCTAGGCCAAAATAGATTTTAGACAGACATTAACCTCTCTAGCAGCTATCGAGCTCCTTTGCTATCTATGGTTTACGGATTTGAAGTTTAACAGCATATATGTGGCGTTGACTTTTATATAGAACTCATCACGAACATTCCTACAAATACCACAGTGTTAATCGCTTCATTAACCAGCATTTGTTCAAAATGTAATCGTCATAATCGCAAAGTTCACTTAATATGTTGTGATATGTCACACCCACTTGCGATTTGTCCCAATGACTCTCGACTTGTCGTACTCACTTACGATATGTCTCACCAGCTTACGATTTGGGCAGTGGTTTGTGATGTGGCACCGCCTCGCAGAATTCGAGAAAGGCGTAATGTGCACATGAGTGTGTCATTGGATTTTAGTCAAAAGCTATCAATGCGATCAGAAATAGTTAGTCATTTGGGATGATATACATAGTCATATGCCGTGAAAAAAGAGGTTCGCTGACGCATAATACCACTCATACGTTGTGCACATCATGATATAGCTGGACATTATATAGGAAAATTAATAGTTGAACAAATTATTTGCCTAATATATAATCCTACTCATATACGTTGATAAATCAACGGCGAACAGCACTGTAAATATCGGAACCCGTTATTTAACAATGAGTACACTGTTTGTGAAGATTTCTTATTAAATGGATTTAACATTAAAGTTGTGAAGTTCCAGAATTTTACATTTTATTTTGGAGGAAGAAAGGGCAAGACGCGTACGTGTAATGGACATTGGCATATATATACATTATAAATAATATATGCACATTTTAAAATTAATGACTTCAAACCATGTCTTGCTGAGTGGGGTATATGACTTTAATCATTGCATGACTTTTCATTTCATTAAATAAATACTAAATGAATGAATGTCGGATTAACAATTTAATTATTTATTCATTTTCTTACAGGTTGTTGTTGGACGCCAAGTATGCCTACATCTGTCATGTCGATAGGCTCACATTGCATTAGCAAATGTCAATAATACTCTGCACCGTTATATTTACGATGTCCATTTTTGTTATTTTCAAGACGGAACAACTTTTATTTCTGTCGATGTATAATTACATGATATAATAATGAATTATAATCAATCTGTCTATATATGCTATGCTACACATATTGGAAATAAAACGAAATGAAAAATGACACGAGTTTGCCCATTCAGCATTATCTCCCAAGACGTAACTCTTCTATCTTTGAGGTCAGAAACGTCTGTTCCCGGTATGAACCAATCATCTGTCCGTAATTTGCGTCCCTCTACCGGAGCCGCAAGATACAACGGTGCATTTGATCTGTAATACAAACTTACGCTTTTCTTACAATTTTGGACTGCTGTGGCAGCCACGTATGAGCTGCAAACAAGAACAGGCTGTTGTTAGCAAAGCGTGGTGAGTATTTATCCTGTCTTGTGAGATTTTATTCGCAAAAAAAGCTATCAGTCACTTCCGCTTGTTGGAAGACCGAGCTATGGAAATTTACACATACATAGAGACTGAGATACTTTCAGAGTGAACCGGTAAGGTCAATCGATCACGTGCAAGCACCATGTGATTTAGAATCGTGTAACGACTGGATATGATGTCACGCTACCGGTCGCCGCCATATTGTGACCACGTCGTGTAAATCACATTTGTTTTCCAACTTTTACACCATGTACAATACGTTGGGTACTTTGAAGCAAGGATTATGACTTTTTTATAAGGAGCTTTCAAAAATGCTGACAATATCAATGTGCCAGTGGCTCGTAACTGCGTGCGAGAGCTATCTTAATTAGCCTCGTCTAGCCTGTATGAGTTTCTCACGAGAATGGGTATGCAAGGTAATGATCCAGGGACCAATCACAAAATGTGCGCTCAGTATGAGTTTAACCGAGCTCATAGTGGCTTTCTCTCCAGCCGTACATGGGAAGGTCTGCCAGCAACCTGCGGATGGTTGGGAGTCCCGCCTCCCAGCTCTGCCTGGTTCCCCCGCCTTCCCGCCCTCCCGCGCGAGCTCTGCTTGGTTTCCTTCAACTACAATGCCTTCAGCTGTCTATAAGAGAAATTATTCTTGATATTCAAACAAATAAACTAAAGAGATATTTGTACTGGTACAAATAGTCGGGAGGGTAAGTCCCGCTTCATACTGTAGGTACGCGTGCACTAGGCTATTTTCTCGCTCTGCATGGTTCGTCCATGAAACCTCACCCGACAACTTTTATCTCTTTTGACATACTTGACATTTCGGCGATACCTGTAGCCTACCAGTACGCACGCAAAGGTTATTATGTATGTATGAATGCTTAGGTTTTACGCCGTATATAACAGCTGTCTAGTCATATATAACGACGAGGAGAACTTATAATGTTTGTATACTGTATCTTCTTGTAGCAGGTACGGAAAGAATGGTACGGAAAATAAACCGTTTTAGTAATGTGCTACTAGCGGCAAACAGGAAATTTAATAGGTTTCCATTAATACACACACTTATATTCATCCCAATATTATTATCATACAAAACATAGACTCTACCAAATCAAACGGACTACTTATACTAACTTTATCATAACATAATAATCATATAATCATATTAGGTACTTCGGTCATGTATTATTACGCGGTTGGCGATGTATCAATAATGCAATGCACGCAACATTTTTCCTTTGATGTCGATAACAAAAAAAATCACACAACAGGTAAGTTCATGTTAAGGTTATCCCCGGTTGAACACAATGTCGTACGATCGAAATAGCTATTGCTCACTTAAAGTCAACTCACGCTGTGGCAGCTACATGTAAGGGGGAAATCTTAGAAGATATGTTTCGATGACATGAGGGTGTCAGTTGCGTTTGTCATTCCTGTTCTGTGTTCCGTATCTCCGGTACGAAAGAGCTCCGTTGAGAGTAGGTCGGTGACATTGCCCATTCTAATCTAAGAAAAGCAGGACGTGGTCTATTTGTAAAACATGACTACATACCACGACCAACAGATAAGCACTACATGTTTTTCAGATATTTGGAATTCGCAGGAAGTTAACCCCACAACATCTGCCCTTCACAAGTTTCATTTTCTGTCAATAAAAATTACCTTCTCACCGTCAGTGTATCAAAGTTCAGAGGGCGGGGTCCAGGTATATTTTTGTGTCGTTTATCATTTTGCTACATTTAAAAAACGACTGTTTTCGAGTGAGCACAATTCAGTCAACCCCAAACACCTACCTGATCTAATAATTCTCTTCGAACTCTGTTGATAGTCGACAATTGCCCAGTAGTTGTTCCAAGTTCGGCTAATTATGGATGTAGTATAGACGGCCGAGTGTCAATCTGTATCCATGACTCATTTATACCAAGGGTGGAGAGAATCTTGGCCCTTCGATTTCTACACGCCTCATACCGTATGTTCTCTATAAATTTACAGAACCCTATCTTATATCTACATGTATAATTTATTTGTTTGGTGTTTTATTTATTTATTTGGCTGAGGTTTACGCCGTACCCAGGAATATTTCACTCACACGACAGCGGCCAGTCCTACAGTGGGAGGAAAACGGGCAGAGCCCCGAGGAAACCAAGGTGACCATCCACAGGCTGCTGGCACACCTTGCCACGTACGACCAAGGAGGAAGTCAGTATGAATTAGACTTGCATTCTCATCGAAGTACCGCATTTGTGAGAGGCGCCTGGGTCATTGCGCCGCGCTAGCGCGTTAACCCCTCTGTCACGGAGGCCCCACGAACTCTAAGTAATCACCTGCAATCTGACTGTCTGCTATTTTTGCTTCATAACTTCCTCCACTACTATTATTTTTAGTAAATGTTATCTAGGAGCCCTGTCTTTATAAAGTTCTACACGAGAACCACAGATCTGGAAACTCTTTCATATCGTGTTTTCTTTGACAACCAAATTTCGCATGCTCTTTATCATTCACGAACATCGAGTTTTAAAACACGAACTCACTGTAAATTCAACTCAGTTTGACTGCTGATTGCAGGTGATGATATAGTCTCCCTACTATCTCATCCGCCAAAATGGCCGCCCCATGCCCGCTTGAGTCCGCATCGAAGAACAGAGTGGGCTCTATTAGTTCCACCTCCATGAGGAGGACCGTCCCGTTATCCCTGTCTATGACGTCAACACGCGCATAAACAAGGTCGGCTGGCAGTGACGCCATGACCTCGTCACAGAAATCACGCACAGCACGTGGCGGTGTTCTGTGTCTCACGGCCCCGCCATGAAAGTGCTGCACTCGGAAGTCCCCGGATGCTGGCAACTTAAGAACGGCGTGAGAGTACCTCTTGTTGAAGTAAACAAGACCCCATTCTCCAGATGTTTTCACCTCCGAAATAAACTCTTGCACTAAGACATCCCGTTCTCCAAGAAGCTGCTCGAATTTCGCTTGGAAGTTGTCGGCATCTTTGAAATGAATAAGATGCGTTTCGTAAGCACAGAGAGAAACGCATGGTTTGACAATCAGCGAACCCGACGGCTTGATTGAGAGACTCTTCATGAGATCTCTCACCAGAGGGAAGGGTTGGGTGCGACGACGAGAAACTAAACGGGTGAGAGGAATCGTAATACCCTGTTGCTCTAAATTCAGCAGGTACTTCTTGTTGCAATTCCAAGCTATGACTTCGTCTGAGTTGAACAATTTCACGTCCAGCAACTTCAGTTGGTTTATCCATCTAAAAAAATCATCCAGCCGCAAATGGTAATTCCAGGTTGTGCGTAGCACGACGCCGTCGAACTTGCTCCAGTCCAACGTGGGGTCGTCCCACGGGACGCCGATCACCGTTACTCCGTGACGTCTGATGGCTGACGCCAAAATGTCGTCAGCGACGTTAGGGTCACAGTTGATGTCCGGAGACTCCGAGCAGGTAGCGAGGGCGATCTTCATCTTTGGTCAGAGCTCCTATGTGTGAGCAGAAAAACACAGTATATACAGTACAGGTATTAAACTATGCAACGCTATAGAATACATGAAACGTCAGGTGACGGTCAACTTCTCCAAACGGATAGTTTATTGAGTAACATTTATAAAGGCTATATATGTATATATATATATATATATATATATATATATATATATATATATATATATATGTATTTATATATGTGTGTGTGTATATGTATGTGTGTGTGCAGAGTATTAATGACACACATACACACACACACATATATATATATGAAACAACAGTATTCATATATTGTAATTTGAATAAATTGTAAAGAAATAAAATACCATTGTCGCTTGAAGGCATGACGCAAAATCAAGGGAGTATTGTAATTTATATACGTTTTGACACGTTAGGTTAGGAATACATAGGTTTATAAATACGCATAGTCCTATAAATATTCTTTAAGATACATGTATTATATAAGCCTTTGCACACTGTTTATATAATCTATATCTCAGCATAGTCTTTCAAGTAATGTAGACAAAAAGAAAGAAAACAGGTGTTGAAGAAAGTCCTTAGAAGTATTAATATAGTAGCCCCAGAATTTAAATGTAGTGCTGATTATTCCGCTCCCTACTGGACAGACATGAACATTTTAAAACTGCACATATGCAGAGCATTCATATTAGAAAACTGAATTTCCTCACAGCATGCACATTGCTGTCCACCCGAGCTGTCAGCCACCATGGCGAAGCCTAGGTTTTGGGAGAGCCTATGACGCGTATTACATGCAATCAATTAAATTATCTGCTTTACACTCCAGACTGCACCTGGGACTGAAAAAACAGAGGGGTCGGAAACGATGTGAAGTCATGTTATTTCTCGGGTTTGACGAGACAGCTCGCTATCTCGACAGTACATACTGAAAAAAATCTTAAGGTAATCCGTTACTTCAGTGATGACGGATTCCCTTTCCGTTGATCTAACGGATTATTCCGTTCCTAACTATGGATTAATTCGTGAACATTCTTAACAGGATTAATCCGTCAGATTAACGGAAAGGCAATCCGCCAAACCCCCAAACCGGATTTGACATAAGAATTGCTTTTAGGGCATGAAATGAAGAGTTAATTCACAAGAACATGGTAACTTTAATCCTGTGGACGGCTGCTGTAACGCATAATATGCTGTCAATATAATATGGTGTATAGTGGTAGGCCTCTATCAAAGGAAACCAGAAACTCTATCAAGTTACTGACCTGTTTCCTCTCTTCCTCGGACATATTGGGGTAATCGCAAGATCGCAAATCGACGTTAGATGGCAAAGGTAAATGTGCCGATAGTGCTGAACTTCCAGGTGATCCGTGGCCGTTGCCGATGGTATCAATATGGCCAAGCTCTCCTTGAACCACGCAACGCAACCTTATTTCTGAAGCTATTGGTGTTTAATTTACCGATGGATATTGGTCTGTCATGAAAGCAGCCTCGATTTGAATGAATGTCAACATATCGGCTTTCACAACGAATAGCTACGGTTGGTTGCACGGCCAGGTAGGATAGGAGCCAACGTGAGGATGTGCTTATGCAGCATTATATATCAACTAATACAGTG
The DNA here is from genome assembly GCA_016165875.1 of Acanthopleura granulata. Taxonomy (NCBI): domain Eukaryota; kingdom Metazoa; phylum Mollusca; class Polyplacophora; order Chitonida; family Chitonidae; genus Acanthopleura; species Acanthopleura granulata. Next base: position 565,223 of record JABBOT010000056.1, read on the forward strand.
AATAGAATCGAAGCTGGCAGGAGTAACACAGGCAACGAGTGGTACAATTATAGCTATTAAACTGGAGAATACTGGTGGCCATGTAGTGTGCTGGGCGCTTCTAACATTTCCATAGCTTGAACGTCATTTCATTCAACGTTTTTGTATAGAGATTGCTGCGCAAGTTCTTTTGTACCTATATTTATTCTGAATTTTTGTTGCAGTCCAATTGAATAAACCTATCCTTACTCTACTGACACGATGTATAACCATGTTAACTACCTAGGTGTAAGGGATAGGCAGGGTAGACAGTATCCTGATGCATATCTGCAAGACACCGACCGCTGTGTACTATACATGACTGAATTGCATTCAAAGCAGTAAGTGTATAACAACCGCAACGATAAGATTTAGCCACGCGTATGCCAGAGCCAGTACCAAATATGGTGGAACGCATTCTAGTAAAAGGACTCGAATATATACACCAACTTTGGCATTCATGAATAATAATGTACGGAAGTAATATATTTTTAAATAAGCAGTACAGGGAGCTTTTGATTCATTAATTTAGTTATTTATTTGTTTGATTTGTGTTTTATGCCGTACTCAAGAATAATTCATTTATAGAACGGCGGCTGGCATTATGGTGGGAGGAAACCAGGCAGAGCCCAGAGGAAACCCACAAACATCCGCCGGTTACTGGCAGACCTCCCCATGTACGACCGGAGAGGAAGATAACATGAGTCCCGTCAAGGTAAACCATTAAAGGGAGACAACTCATGTCCTTTTGTCCAAGTTTTGTCACCCTTTAGTTATACCTTTATTTCATTTCTTACAACCTTTTGCAATACGTCACATCAAACCACGTCCTGTGCAACCATTAAGGCTCATCGCGAGATGTACCCTTGGTGCATGAGAATAAAGAAAGTGAACTTTATCCACATGTTGGTGTGCGTGGGTTATCTGTCTGCTATCACTCCCAAGTGAGAAGCACAATAGGCAGACTGCATTGCCGCACGGTTGAGTGAGTATAGCGAAGGTCTCAGACGTGACATCTGAGCATCCGCGTCATTTCTAAAACAATTTCTGAGTGACCCCGGACTAAAAGACCAGCAGCACGAGGGTTGTGTGCACGTTTCATTAACGTTAAATTTTCGAACTACTGAAACGTAATTTCATGCTACGCACCGTTTTTAAACAGACCCAATCCTTTCGCTCACGTAATTATGGCTTATTTACCATCTAATTTGCGCACAGAACTGTACTATTTGCAAATATGAAGCAGGTACTCACCTTGTTCATTGCCCTGCTTTCAATCACTGACAAATGCCTACGCCAACGCCGTCAAGCGGCGATTTCTTCGTCCTCTTCAAAGAACTCAACGGAATCTACGGCGGAACAAATGCTCCAAATGTTTTTTGCGCTCACCAATTAACTAGCATTTTCCCTTGTACCATTCTGTTGAATCCAATATTATTTGCGCAATGTTGTTCTATTTGTGTAACTGGTATGATGGGATTGTTATATACCGCATAGGGCTACATGTAATTAATCCGCATCTACATACATGGGTATGTCTTTTTGAGTGGTTTTTTTTTGTTAACTCGCATGGGAATGAAAAACAGAAGGGCTGTCGCGTACATGAAGTTTGTCCATTGTACTTCACTTGTCCTCTCTTATGTGTAATTGCACTACAATCCCCACATGCACGATACTACCGCCATACTGTGGGCCATACTTTGGTACCAGTAGTTCAAAACTGACCTTGCACAGGGAGTTCAAAAGTTCCATCGCTTTCATGGAATGTGAAGATAAGCTGAATACGCTAGTGTCAGTATCTTGCCAAAGATCCGTGGTTTACCCAGGGCATTCTGATTACTTCAATCATAATAGTGCTTGAGATCGTACACGTATTTTCTCTGTCCTAAACAGGTGAACTTAACTTCTTTTAAAGTCTATAACATAAATAAGAAGATGCCCAATATTTTCTTTGTTATTTATACAACAAATTTTGATATTTCACACCCAAGCGATATGACGTTAAAAAGAAACATTTTATTATTTATACATCAGTGAAATCCCAGTTTTTTCTTCACTGCTAAAGATGTTATTTTCACTGGAGTGAAATATCACATTTTGATATTTCACACCCAGACATTATGACGTCTAAAAAGAAACATTAGTGTAGTCAACTGCTACATTCTCACGTCACGCAAGACACGACGTCATATAACACGTCATGTACACGACGTCATGCTCCAGACATGTCTGTGATAGAATGCGGCTGCAGAAAATCTACATAATATGCAGCAAATATGCATGGATGGGCCGAGAGTTAATTGGGCTTTGTTTCCGGGGTTTCTTACAAAATACCAAACTGACCGTCCGATGGTCCCATTCTTGAGCCGTGACCTAGCGAACCTTCAGCGTGGCCTGCTGAATCGCGCCATCAAATCAGGCCTTCTTAAGGAAGCTGACACATGCACTAAATTGCTGAAGATAGATATAAACGACGTGGCAAATCTCAAATCCTGCCAGAAAATCGACATTGGGTTTAGTGATTCCAAAACTATAAAAGAACTGGTTGTATTCCAAAAGATAAGTAGCAGACATGAGATAGAGTTTTACATGGGCTGTAAAAACTGGTTATGTATATCAATTAAGAAATTCCAGGAGCAATCCCCACTACAGTACACTCTTACACGAAATTTGTCTTGTTTTGATCCTAAACTCAGAGTCCCGTAAAGAAAAATTTAACCGTTTATTGACACAGCTGGTGTATCGTAAGCCATTACCAGAGGCAGCGTCTGACGATCTACAGACAGTACGATATGTTTGTGACCGAAGTAGCAGTGCCACAGAAAAGAGAATTCATGGAATTCAAAGCCCCGAGGGACTGACTGGATCATTTTCTACCACACCATGTGGTGGGAAATGGCGATGGTTGGGATATTCTCTGGGATGTGGCTCAGTTGATACTGATATTATCTCACAGTGAGGCGTCCGTGGGAACAGCGTTTTACATCAATAAGGAACTGGTTGTAGAAAACATGAAAGAATGATCCATTTCTGCGGAGAGAGTTGTTTACGACCACGTAACTCATTCTGGGGGACTGTTGAAGGTTGAAGATTCCGAAACCGTTATTTCTGACATTTCGCGCGTCAGAAGTATGTACAAGCCCTTGAACAACAAAAGCATGATAAAGTTGAAGCTACTAATGCTAGAAAAGGGAGGCTTTTGACAGAAGAAATAGGGGAACTGACTAAGAAAAGAATACGCCTTGAACATGATGTAGCTTCATTGACCACATCAACTGATGAGCTCTCGGAAAAATGTGACATTACTGAGAAAGTCCAACAGTTTTCGGCGTACAGCTAACGACAGGAAAATAGCTCTCCAGCAACTTAATGATGAGATAACCAGGTTGAAAGAAAATCTGAAAGGTGTATAAATAATGTAGGCTTTTTGTGAAATAATAACCGTATACCACTGGTAATGTGCTCCATTTTCGTGTGGTGTACCATATGATTGATGTTCCATTAAAGTACACATACAGGGTAATATGATTTGGCTTTGACTCTTCACTAGCAGTGATCTATTTTTGATCGCACGATAGTGGGTGGAAATTCATACAGATATAAATGAAAAAAAACATGTTCTAAAATGTATTGTATTCCATTGGTGTTTATAACAGAACAAAGAATATTTCATTTTTCGTGATGGTGCACAATTTTGATCTGGCGTGGTTGTACACATGCGTTTTCTCTGCATTGTTTTTGTTTAATTCTTCAGGAATTATGTCTTATATTATCGTTATAAATAAACCGTGGATTCAAAGCGATATATACAACGTGGGTTTGCCTGTTGTTTTGAAACGTTTATTTGCGACCTGTCTACATACTTGTAGCTTGCTGGGAAGTCCAGATTTCTTCCCAGCTTTTTTTATCTTCGATCCTTAACAATTTTGTATTGGCCTATAGACAGACAGTGTGTATCCTTTCGTTGACTCGTTGAAGCATATACCCAAATTAAATCATATTCTAGGATAAACCCAATCTATAAAGAAACAATCGAGACCATGTGTCTACCAAGAAGCAGTGAGTCCAGTTCATGCTGGTTTCCTCTCCGGCCGTACAATCTGAGGATGGTCGTGGGTTTCCACCGGGCACTGTTCGGTTTCCTCCCACCATAACGCTGGCCGCCGTCGTATAAGTGAAATATTCTTGAGTATGGCGTAAAATTCCAATAAAATAAATAAATAAATATTAAGAAGCATGATGACGTGTTAAGGAACACTTTTCATGAAAGACGAACTGAACCAGTATTACCTATACACAGTCCACGAACAAAAATGCTTCGTTATAATAGCTAAAACTAAATGGAAGAAGTGCACGGGATAGTCTGTCAAATTAGTTCTTATAACCACGTGCTTGCACAATATTGTACCAGTCTGAATCGGCCTAAAACATGGTTACGTGAGGTGTCATAATAGGCCGTCTGAGGTAAGATGCTTCAGTGGCCGTACCACTTGTGCGCGCAAATTCACCCGATCACAATTTGACACCGCCGCCATATGACTGAAATGAGGTATGTTTTGTACGACGTCAAACCCAAAGCATCCATTCAGTGCTTAATGTACTGCATATATATTCTTCATTTCCGAGAAAAAAATACCTTGAAAATTAACTCACCTACATTAAAAAGACCTTGAAAATGAAATGTAAATTGAGTACGAACCCTTTACTTGTCTGTCAATCCCTTCCGCAATGGACAGACCCCTTGCAAGTTTGGCGGTACTGCCACATTAATTCAGCAGTGTATGGAAAGTCAGCGACATTATCGGTATGCATAATCATACCATACAAATGTCCACGCTTAATCTGTATTATTGTAATGAGGCACTTTGCAAAACTCATGTTTCATCCTAATCATTTTGTTTCGCTCACAACAAATCATTTTCGCTGCCAACTGCCTTTTTTAGTTCAAGGAACTTGATAGTTTCTTATTTCGTGTATGTGTATGACATAAGAGAATTAAAGAATCGCATAATGTATCGTGCAGACAACAGGCTGTTGGGAGCGCCCCAGAGGAGAAATCAGTGCCAGTGTTTGTCCTTTCATCCCGAAGGGATAAACACATGTCTTTGGCGCGGCAGTCCAAGGGCACCGTTGGACGGACGATCCAGAAACTCTGGACGCACGATCTAGGACCTGTGGACGCACGATCCAGGACCTGTGGATGCACCATCTAGGACCTGTGGAAGCACGATCCAGGGCCTGTGGATGCACGACCTGGAGCCTGTGGAAGCACGATCTAGGACCTGTGGAGGAAGGAAAGAAAGGGGAAAATGAATAGAGTGGGCGGATACTGGAAACATTTTGGCTGTACATGTCTCCCACATAAATAAATAAAAATATACAAAAAAATAAATGTAGCATACCTGCTGCTGGCCCTACCATGCGATCCTGCTGAGAATATTTAATTTGCTCTCCTTGGAGTTAACTCCTGGTGACTTAGGTCTGTTTCTGAACCTAAGACAGTCGAACGACGAATTTTTATAGCAAGTTTACACCCAATTGAATGTGTCCACGACCAGAACACCGATTCTTCTGCGCACTGACCCGAGGCATTCTCGCTAAAACAAGAGTGTACTGACGGTTGACCTCAACGTTGGCAACTTTGGTAGGTAGGTTAGACCGAGTTCAGTGTAACAAAACACATGTAACACGTTTCGATCGATAAAATGCCAGAGCGAGGGCGCAGTTTTGAACAATCAGACCTTGTGTCTTGAGTTCTCTACGGAGCCGTAAAAGTCATGTGATGCAAGGAAAATATTCGTATTAAAAAAAACACACAGTCTTTAAATTTTCTCTTGCTTGTAAGCCTGTTTTGTTAACAAGTCGTGCCCGCGTGATCTTCACTAAGTGTGCTCTCGAGATAATTTTGCGTTTCTATCTGTCAATTATCTCGAGAGCACGGCTTACTGAAGATCTCGTGCACAAGACTTTTTAAAAAGAAACTCACACACACACGAGAAAATTGTGTTTGTGAGTTTGTTTGTTTTTTATTACCAATATTTTTCTTGTGCGCCATGTCACTTTTACAGCTCCGTATTTCTCGCCATAACACAGCTCATCGATTTGGAATCATGGCCAGTATGATTATGTGAGTGAATTCATGTGTCGTTTCGCGTGGGTATAGTTATTATTGACGTTGAACTTTGTCAACGGGTCGTCTTCAGCGAAGTGGGAAAGAACTGTTGAGGTTTCAAAACACCAGTTGACCTTGCCAGCTGACCAGAGACGACCCATCACCCATTGGATCAGTTCGTGTCACCTTGACCTGGTCGCAGTGCCTCCCAGGTCCGAAAGAAAAATAATAATCTCTGGTAATGTCGTTTGTGGACATAGGGATGGTCAATAACCAAACAGCACACGGAGCACATGGTACTGAGTCGTTTACTGATGCGCTATGTTGTACAGATCTCCCTCATGAATATGCATGAACAGTTATGAGAACATCTATTAATAGAACTATTTCACATCTCTAATAAGTAAACGTTAGACTCCGTCGAGTAGAATGGCAGATCAACAACATATATGTTCTCTAAAAGCCAGTCAAGCAGGAAGGGTGAAAAATTACCTCAGTCAAGAAGGGCTTGACAGTGCATATTATAAACGGACAAAGTTCCTACTACCTACATAAACCCTCTCAAAATATTAAAATAAAATTTGTTTGGCTTGAAAACTTAAACACTACGTTCTTGCGTATCCGATAATAATTGAAATAATTGGTTTTAATTTATTTATTTGATTGATGTTTTACGCCGCACTCAAGCATATTTCAATCATACAAGGGCGGCCACCATTATGGCGGGAGGAACGTGGACAGAGCCCTGGGGGAAACCCACGGTCATACACGAGTTTACCGTGAACATAAGAAAACACAAGACTGCCAGCCTATTTTTGGGGAGGAAACCGGAAATTCGGTATAGTTATATCCCCAAACATAATGGCGTCTGTTTTTCGCAGTGTGAGTAGTTTTGTATTTGGTATCTAAGCCGTTTAGTCCGTGATGCCGGCATGTCATTTGTTGCAGTCCTTAAACCGGACTGGAATGTCTGAAGGTGCATAAAGGAGTCTTGTGAGTAAATCCTATGATTTGTATACCCTATCGTGTACACGTGAATGTGTCAGGGTTCTTATTTACGTGCACTTAGTTTTAAGTTCCATACATACACTGGGCGACACAGCCGGAATATAATCAGGGCTGTCCCATCAATATCCATTGGCAAGTTCCCGAAGACCAGTTTCATTAATAAAACTGGCACCATAAACTCTTCAAAATATATATTATCTTAACGGGAAATAGTCACCTGAATGCAGGTGTAGTCAGCAGATGCTGACGATTTCGGAGACACGTGTACGTGCGTAATAACCGATGCGTCAGATCCAGTACGAATAGTCCACAATACATTGTTTGTACTTGAAAATTCCTTTTATTAGGATAGCCAAAATCCTGCTGTAGAGCAAGAAAGGGTACAAAAGTACAAGAGTAACGTTTTTCTATAGGAGCTGCTCATATATAAGGGTGATATTAAAATTCCGCCATGTTTACATGACCCCTGTAGGCCCCGGATGAAGAGGAATTAAATACTTGCATTCGTACAAAGCCTAACGCCTTATTTATTTATTTTATTTATTTATTTATTTATTTCATTAGTGTTTTACTGCGTACTCAAGAATAATTCACTTATACGACGGCGGCTAACCTTATGGTGGGAGAAAGCCAGGCAGAGCCCGGGGAAACCCACGACCATCCGCAGATTGCCGGCGGATTATGTTTCGTGCGGCCGGAGAGGAAGCCAGCGTGAACATGGACTTGACATGACGCCTTAGATATTCCACGCTATGACGAAATTTAAGAAGTTTTGAATAGAGGCGTTTGACAGTACAGCTTTAAATGACATAGAAGTATCGGCAATAAGGTTTTATGACTGAAACTGTCCATGTTTGCACTCACTCCATATGGCATAAGTCGAGATATGAAAACATGCAAGGCTTCCTAGAATATTGCCTTTCATAAATATACACATGTCGTTATAACAATATCGAAATTAAAGCCATCTTAATTAGCTCTTAGTTCTACCCATATCTGTACCTCACACATGAAAATGTTCGCCATTTACTTGTCGGTCAAAGGTTTGCCCAGGGTACCCCGCTTTTCCTCCACTGAATTAATTTGAAACGGCCATCATTTATACAAGTGCTAAATTGTATCACAATCAAATCGAACCAAATCAAACTTTCGCAAAATTAAAATTAAATGAAAAAACAAACAAACTCTAACATGGATAGAGACAAAACATGCTCGTACACAAATGCGTTTTAACTGCGGGAGATTCTCTCTGGGTGGTCAGGTAACACGAATGGGGAATTAATATGTATGAAATAAATAATGATAATTTAGACATTTCAGTGTAGGGTTATACATGATGTCGACCCCAGGCATGTTATCAAGTGCATGCCTGTGTTACGCTTGGTTGAGTGTTACATGTGTCTTGAAGAACTTGGTACAGAGCGAAAGTGATGTGACCTTAAAATAAGAGAAGGTCATGCTTTCGTGCATGGCGTCATTCTATAAAAGGTATTAAGATAGTCGTCTGTCTCTGAGACATGATCAGTTAACATGAAAATTGAACTCGCGGCAACTATTAGATCTTTAACCAATCGGCAGCAGGTGGATTTAAACGAGCCACGACATGACACAAGTAATATCTGTGATTTTGGTTTAAAATATGATGATCATTTGAACACCCTTATTTAGTAGTCAAAATTTGGTATATAAATGTAAGTTATTTTACGTTTTAAATCTGACCGTACAACTCAGGCGTCGCAAGTTCTGTTGGCTTATAGGCCAAATAGAATAGCAGTCATTTCCTTAGAGTTCTAACCAAAGTAGCATTTCCCGAACACACACACAAATAAAAAATAGTACAAGGAGCTAATTTAAAAGAAACACAATATATATGCATTATTTTTTAGTTTTCATGAGAAAATGTTTCTTTTAGAATTCTAAAACTCGTGTCTGTGGCATGTGGTCGGGTCGGACAAAAGCTTGTGGCTTACTCCGGTGTGTTAACTGGTCTCCTCTACCCATAAACCTGACCGCTGTAATATAAGCGGAAAAAACCTTGAGTACGAAGTTAAATACCCATCACATAAGGGCTGAAGGTTTCCCTGATATGATGATAGTATGCTTTAAAACGTCACAGCCCTGGAAAGGTTTCGGCAGCATGATGATACTATACCTACAGGCATTATAGCTCTCTAACGGTTTCCCCAACATAACGATACTATACCTACAGGCATCACAGCTCTCTAAGGGTTTCCCGAACATAATGATACTATGCCTTCAGACATCATAACCCTGTAATTGTTTCCCTAACACGATGATACTATGCTTTCAGACATCATAGCCCTATAAAGATTTCCCAAACATAATGGTACTACACCTTCAGACATCATAACCCTATAAAGAATGCGCTTTAGTCTCCACAACGTGTGCAGAGATGTTTGCATGTTCATACATTCGTTATTTATTAATATTTTGTTTACTTTTTTCAATAAAAACCCCAACTTACATTTTACCGTACTCATTTACTTGATTTTTGTTATTCCCGCTGCATTCAGCAATAATTCATTCTGCTGATGGTGGTAAGGTTTATGGGTGGGTAGATGGAACAATATCCAGCCATAGGGAATCCACCGACCACATCTCGTCAGGTACTCAATAGACCTTATCACTTAAAGCCCTGCAACCGTACTTTGGGATTCCAATCCGCTGTCCCAGTCTCCGAAGGCTAGGCCAAAATAGATTTTAGACAGACATTAACCTCTCTAGCAGCTATCGAGCTCCTTTGCTATCTATGGCTTACAAATTTGAAGTGTGACAGCATATATATGGGGCTGCCTTTTATATAGAACTCGTCACGAACATTCCTACAAATACCACAGTGTTAATGGCTTCATTAACCAGCATTTGTTCAAAATATAATCGTTATAATCGCAAGATTCACTTAATATGTTGTGATATGTCACACCCACTTGCGATTTGTCCCAATGACTTGCGACTTGTCGTACTGCCTTACGACATGTCTCACCAGCTTACGATTTGGGCAGTGGTTTGCGATGTGGCACCGCCTTGCAGAATTCGAGAAAGGCGTAACGTGTACATGAGTGTGTCATTGGATTTTAGTCAAAAGCTATCAATGCGATCAGAAATAGTTAGTCATTTGGGATGATATACATAGTCATATGCCGTGAAAAAGAGGTTCGCTGACGCATAATACCACTCATACGTTGTGCACATCATGATATAGCTGGACATTATATAGGCCAGTTAATAGTTGAACAAACTATTTGCCTAATATATAATCCTACTCACATACATTGAGTATGCCTTGATAAATCAACGGCGAACAGCAAATATCGGAATCCGTTATTTCCCAATGAGTACACTGTTTGTGAAGATTTCTTATTAAATGGATTTAACATTAAAGTTGTGAAGTTCCAGAATTTTACATTTTATTTTGGAGGAAGAAAGGGCAAGACGCGTACGTGTAATGGACAGTGGCATATATATACATTATAAATAATATATGTACATTTTAAAATTAATGACTTCAAGCAATGCCTCGCTAAGTGGGGCAGCTGCCTTTAATCACTGCATGTCTTTTCATTCATTAAATAAATACTAAATGAATGAAGATCGGATTAACAATTTAATTATTTATTCATTTTCTTACAGGTTGTTGATGGACGTCAAGTATGCCAACATCTATCATGTCTATAGGCCCACATTGCATTACCAAATGTCATTAATACTCTGCACCGTTATATTTATGATGTCTGTTATTTTTATTTTCAAGACGGAACAAGTTTTATTTTTGCGGATGTATAATTATATGATATAATAATAAATTATAATCAAATCTGTCTATATACGCTATGCTACACATTTTGGAAATAAAACGAAGGAAAAATGACACGAGTTTACCCATTCAGCATTATCTCCCAAGACGTAACTCTTCTATCTTTGAGGTCAGAAACGTCTGTTCCCGGTATGAACCAATCATCTGTTCGTAATTTGCGTCCCTCTACCGGAGCCGCAAGATACAACGGTGGAGTTGATCTGTGGTACAAACTTACGCTTTTCTTACAATTTTGGCCTGCTGTGGCAGCCATATAGAGCTGCAAACAAGAACAGGCTATTGTTAGCAAAGCGTGGTGAGTATTTATCCTGTCTTGTGAGATCTTATTCGCAAAAAAAGCTATCAATCGCTTCCGCTTGCCTGCCGACCGAGCTATGTTTAGTGTGCAAGTCCGAACGTATCAACGGCTGTCAAAGCATTGCAATTGTATATGGCCTTAAACTAACAGTGGTGGAAATTAACACATACATAGGCAGGTGTTATCACACAGGTTCATATTTGCATTTAATTCCATGTTCAGTTTCCGCGCTATAGAGGAATTGGCCGGCTCGAAGTCTTGTGCTGTGTCTGGCACGAATGACAGTGAAAATTTGACAGGTAGGAACAAGTCTTGAATTTGGCGCCGGTATCCTGCTGACGTTTGCACAGATTAACTTGGTTTTGAAATTGTCCAAGTAGGTGGACTTCATTTGTTGTTTTAAAACTCTAACATTCATCGCAGCACTGGAGTATCACCCGATACAGACTTCGAACTGGAAGTCCATGGAACTGCTCTCATCGAGGTCTGAGCTAGAGCTCGATATCTGGCCAACTAACTCAAGACGACTGGCCCAGTAGCACTGATTGGAGTTGTTTTACATCCTAGTGGCCATTTTCGGACAACCGGAGTAAACAGCGTCCCAGGCATGGATTTTATTCATCCATCCGTCCAGCAGCACGCCATCATTTAGTTAAAGCGATGACATATTTAGTAGCACTTTTTTGGCTTACTTATGCAGACATAGCTGCATGATACATCATATGAAAGTTTTCAAAGTTTGTCAGCAAAAGATGTTGAAAATCTTTTTTTAAAAACTAGGCTATACAGATCAAAGCTATGTTACAGAGTCAGCTGATCTAATATGTTTCAAGTTGTGTAGGTTTACAGGGTAAAAATCTTAATATAAAGGAACATATATATGTGGTGTCACTATACCAGTGGAGTCATACAACCTCCCATTTAATTTCCTTGGAGTAGTGCCAGAGCTCTACCGCCTCGCAACTCAGCCTCTTATCTTATGTCTTCTGCCTAAGTACAGACACTTGCAAACATGCCCACTACAATTTTGGCGGCCACTCCTTTATTCCTTAGGAGGTTACCAGCCTAGAAGCTCATCACTTATGTTAAAACATAAACAACAGCATGTCAATGGCAACCCCTTTCTTCATGGGACCGCACTTCCATTTGTTGCTTGCATGACAGGGTCTGTGTTGTGTTATTCCAGAGGCTGAATTCACATGACCATGTTATGTGCCTTGTATGACTCCACTGGTATAGCGATATTCCAAATATAGGAGCGACAGTGGAGTTCATATAGGACTAACTAGACCACAAGATTAATTGCTGTCCCTTTACTCACCCATGTCCCTGTCACTGGACAAGGGCTGGTGCACTGTGTAACTACTACTGGTAATTGAACCACTGAGAATGTCTTTCTATTGTTGTTAAATGGATATATGTGCAACAAAGCAATTTTTCACTTGTTAACAACACAGACACGAAGTGTAAGTAAGTGATGTCTTACATTTGAATTCATTTTACACTTTAATATGAAATATTCTTGAGTACGGTGTAAAACACAAATCAATCAAATAAATGAATAAATTCACACAGTAAAGTAGATGACTTGTTGGACGAGTTCTGGTCTGTGCTGCTGGACTCAGTTGTCTTGGTCCAGTCGGCTGCTAAGTCAGTTGACTTAATACTTTGCCCTCATGTTACGCAAACTTACCTGTATTCAAAAAGGACATTCTTTTTTACATCCTTTTCGGAGGTATTATGAGACTGATATTGTGCCTGCACACATCAATGACAACATTGTTTCGCAGCCAATACTATCCACCGGAGCTTTCAGGTGCAGCTTGTAATTATGCTGCTGACAGCGTACCCTCTGGTCCAAATTTTGACTAACTAATTAATGTAAAAATTTGTCTCTGTGAAACTAGCCTCTGGTTCCCATGTGTTCCTTTCAGTGATTGTGTTTTAAATGTTCGTGCTGCTGTTGTTGTTGTAGTGTAGCTGATGGCAATGGCTGTGGAGAAGGGCTTGCGGCCCACCTCCCCAGTGCATGTCCACGTGGAGGATGACACACCTGTCCACGTCCACCTGAAGAAATCCAAGAAAGCGACAGCAAAAGCAGTTGATGTGAGTTGGCCCATTGAAGCAGCTTGATGAGTACATGCTCAAAGCATTCGTATTTAGCTACAATTGCAAGTTTTTGATACTCTATCTGTAGATTAACTTGCAGGGCCAATCATTTATTGAGGGTCCACAGTGAAAAATGACACATATGCTTTTCCAGGCCACAACATAAGAGAAATTGTCAGAACGATGTAACTCGAAACCTGCTTATTGACGATCTATCCCCCATCGATTTCCTGACAACATTTTTAGAGGAACAGAATCTTGATCACCATGTAAACTCCAGGATAATGATATTGCAAACCCTGTCAAAACAATATCCTTTCAGAATGTATTGGGAATGTGCAATTGTTTAGAAACAATAAGTTATGTCTATATATATCTGCTATGTACAGTGCTATTTGGTGAGTCCAGTTTTAATTGATAGTACACGCGATATAGTAAATAGTATGATCTAAATTTTGTCTAAAATGATCGAAACATGATATGTGTCAAAATGTGTGAAAACCTCTTCTCTGCCACAGCTAAATGTAAACATTTTCCTTAAAGTTGCTGGTAAACATGATGCAAAAGCCCTGATTTGCTGAAGTGAATTAGCCTTTTTGCTCTGCACAGCTGAGCGAAAAAAAGAAAAAAACCTTGAATCATGTTGCTGAGAGTCTGATTAGCAAAATGTTGCAATATTTAATGATACATATACCATGTATCTGTTGGTAAATTTGGTTATATACATATGCATTCAGTTATTATTTTGTTCCTTGAATTAAAAATTGTGTGATCCACTATGACCTGTAAAATCTGTAGACATGCAGTGAGCATTTAACTTTATACACATTGGTATTTACATAAGTAATCAGAGTACTCAGGCCACCCTTAAGAAACTGTTTGTTGGGTGTAACTCAACTCTGTAAGAAAAAAATTAGGTCGGTTGGTAAGGAATACTTTTTTTTATTCTGGCTGATGGGAAAGATAGAGTTTTAAAGAAATTAACATGGAGCGAAAAATTTTTTTATCAAATACCAACAAAAACATTTTGAAGGGTCGGTCGGGTTACGCACAAGAAACATATTTTTAAGGATAGCCTCATAAACCTTTTGTTCTATACATTCTGTGTGAACTAGGAGCGGTTTAATCCAGCATTCACAGGTAGCACAGAAGATCTATGAACTGCTTTCTCATCAAGATACCTGTACATATATGCATCTTAAAGTCTAACTGCAACCTGCGGAGCATCATGAGTTTCTCCTCGGCTATGCCTAGTTTCGTCCCATGGCATTGCTGGCAGCAGTGAAATATTCTTTAAATAATCTGCAGCTGAGCACTGAGTATTAAAGACAAGCCTTGTCTCCACAGTCCCGGTTTGCAGTAGCCAAGTCTAACAACATGAGGAAGCCCCGCCCCAGCCACAGCACTCTGAAGACAAAGCCCAAGTCTCGGAACCGCAGCCCTGGGGGTGGACCCTGGGTGCCTCCGCCAGGGAAGACCACCAAAGGCACCAAGGTAGCCTGGGATGTGAGTTTGAGTCCATTGCATAGCTTGTCACTCACCTCTTGGATTCATAGGAAATTTCCTGACACTCCCCATTGAATGGAATGTTTTTTTTTTTCTCTTTTAATTATTAGATTTCACGAAAGGAAATTAAGACCTTGAACAACAAACCTGTCTACATACCCCAAAGAATAAACATCAAAGCTTGGGGAAAGCAGTTATTTTACTCAGGGCGCTATAGTACTACAGCTGTGGTACCCTGGTTCCTCCCCCCGTAAGCCTGACAATAGTGATACTGAAATGTCTTTCGAGAGTAAGGCAGTAAACACCAATCATGGGAAATATACAAATTCTGGTTTGGATGCATTACGCTGATGTGAGATGAAAAGCTGATGTTTTGATGGATTTTTTTCCATATGTAACCTTGTATAAAAACTTCCTGTACATGTAGGTGTACACTGGTGTATGTGTGTACGAAAGCTGCAACTACTTTGAATATATGTACACATACACACAAGTCATTGCTTTAGTAAAGCCATGTGTATGTTCCGCGTCTCTTATCAAAAAGAACGTCTCTCCTATTTTTGTTTAAATTGTCACATTTGACGAATCGATTCAACAAATCAGATACTGTGACAACGGCTTAAGCAATGGCAAAGTCTCTTTGAGAACAGATGCTTCCCTGAGACAAATTGGAACCAAAAATGCTAAAACACTGAACAAACCATAGTTAATGTGACTAGTTTTGTTGCCAGAATCTTAATTAAAAAGCATTCTTAAAATGCACTGAAAGTTTGGAATTCGCCCGCAGTAAAGTCAAGGGATTTGGGTTCTTCAAACTATTAAAACTTGTGTAGCATAGTGACCCAGGTGCCTCCCACAAATGTGGTTGGTGTGAGTTCAGCCCAGCTCATGCTGGCTTTCTCTCCCGGCCGTGCCTCTCACCAATGCAGTCGCTGTGAATTCAAGCCCAGCTCATGCTGGCTTCCCCTGTGACTGTATGTGGGAAAGTCCGCCCACAACCTGCAGAAGTTTGTGGTTTTCCCCTGTTCGGTTTCCTCCCACCATAATGCTGGCCACCGTTGTGTAAGTAAAATATTCTTGAGTACAGCGTAAAACACCAATCAAATAAATAAATAAATATAATCATGTGTTAAATAATAATATATGTAAATAACGTCCCATTGTTTGTGTGTTTCACAATCAGCCTGGGTCTCATCGCCTGGAGATCAGCTCCCCGGGGAAGGAGGGACTACGTATGAGCGATCTCTCCACAGACGAGGAGGACAACGTCCATGGACAAATGAAAACCTACGAGAAGAAGATTGAAAACCTCATGAACGAAGTGGGCACGTTAAAAAATGAGGTGTGTGTTAAAAATGACAGCTTGTCACCTTAGATTCGGATACAGAGTCATCATTGTGCTCATTGTTAAACTTGATAGTGTATGGAATCACATGTGCCGTGTATTGTCCCTGTGATCCTTACATTGCGCATGATCACCTTTATTCGCTTTTTATAGTACCTGTCCATGAGCAGTACCTTTTTATAGTACCTGTCCAGGAGCAGTACCTTTTTATAGTACCTGTCCATGAGCAGTACCTTTTTATAGTACCTGTCCATGAGCAGTACCTTGAGTTTCATCATACATATGTCTTTGTTGCCCCCTGTGCCTGTATTGCTACTGCATTCACTCTCCTAGGCCATGCGTAAAAAAAGTGTTCGTTGGGTGTAACTTGACCCAATAGCTTTTATCAAAGTACGAATGAAAACTTTTTGAGCAGGCCATATTTTGACGAATGGGTGGGTCAGTTTTGCACCCAACAAACATATTTTTAAGGATGGCCCTATTGTCCCTGTCTCTGTGTAGGCAGAGCTGAAGAAGTCTCGGGAGGCACTGGAGAGGAAGGAGAAGCAGCTGGAGACATCACGGCGGGTCCTGGAGGAGCAGGAGACGGAGCTGCGTGACTACCAGGAGGAGCTGGATGAGACGGAGCGCGAGAACCGGCGCCTCAGGAGGAGCATGGACAAGCTCCAGGAGGAGGTCGACCTCAACAGGTACAGCAAGCCTCCAAATAGGTGCCTGAGATTTTTGAAAGGGATCCTTTGGACAAAGTGGCATGACCAAGCTTTCAAAGTTCAATAGTTCTGGAGAAAGTTGACTTGGATTATACCACTTTCAACAAAGGGGTGTTTCCAAAATATGTCCGGCACCTGTTGGTAGGCTTGTACAGGCCTCTGCGGCTGAAGTGGTCGGCATGTTAGCATGACGCAATGACACAGAAGCCTCACACTGATGCAGTTGCTGTGAGTTCAGGCCCGTCTCATACTGGCTTTCTCTCTGGATAATGCTTTTGTTTTGTCTTGCACATGGTGATATGTGTCGGCAACCTGTGGTTGTAATGCTGGCTGCGTCTGAAATATTCTTGATTAAATTAATCTATTTACTTATTTATTTGATTGGTTTTTTTATGCCATACGCAAGATTATTTCACTTATATCACGTCTGCCAGCATTGTGGTAGGAGGATAACCAGGCAGAACCCAGGGGAAACCCACGACCGTCCAGAGGTTGTTGGCAGACCTTCCCATGTACGGTCAGAGAGGAAGCCAGCATGAGCTGGGCTTGAACTCACAGCGACTGCATTGGTGAGAGACACCTGAGTCATAAAGCTGGGCTAACCCCCTCGGCCAACTTTATTAAATAAATCAACAGGGTACAGAAACGGCTAGCAAACACAAAGTGGGGGCTTAATCTCAGTCAGGAACAGCTAGTGAACCATCCAACTCCCACGGCATGTACCTTCACCTGACAAAATCTTGGCGGTTAAGTGTTGTATTTTTATCAAGAACACGTGCTGTTAATGGACCTGAAATTTTTCCCCCCACTTTAATGCTGTGAAGCATCTTGAATTTTTACTCAGCCTCTTTTTCGGTAAACATGAAAAGGAATTGATTGTTCCCACATTCAGGTTTAATTTTTATACCACTGCTAGCAAGGGCTACCAGTAGTGGGATGGTTGTGATGTCCAGCTACATGGTTTCCTGATCTGAGGTAGCAGGGAACCAAGCTGGCATCACCGACATGGAACTGTTTTGCTTTTTCCTATCTATTGATTGAAGCCCCATCAGTGGATCTCAAGCAGAACAAACAGTTATGATTTCTTGAATTTCTGAAGTACTGTAGATCCACGGATACATGCCATGCCCTTCAGTAATCCGCAGTGCTAACTTTGATCTGTAAATCAGTGGAAAAAACCTGTGACTAACGGTAAGCGTCAATGTAAATTCAAGCCTGCCATCGAGGTCATCACATCACTCCAGCATGTAAAGCCAGCAATTGGCCCATGCTGAGAACGTTGCCGACTTTCACGTAAATAAAGTGTGGACAACCATGGCTAGCTGGTATATATACATATATGGCTAGTATCTTTATGGCTTTGTAGTTGACTCTGTCGTAAGATCAGCAAGACGCATCACTCGGCTTCAGTTGTGATGTCTACCTGTACCAAAAAAAAAAAATGGCTGCGTAAAATAACTGTCGCGTGTTACCAACTGTACTCCGCACCCCTTGCAAACAGGTTAGTTTTGAAAAAAAAATGTGCGTCTTGTATCCGTGTTTTTACGTTACATGAACATGTAGGCTGTGCCCTTTTCATTACACTGTCATGAGTGTATCTGAGGGCATCAGGGACATATTCTATGAAATTGTTCGGTTTAGGAGAAGATGTAGGGACTCTACATGCACTTCATCATTACGACATTTGTCTTGAGCGTTCTTTACGCTGTCACGAAAAGAGAAGTTGTAAGGATAAGAATATGTTTTTTGTATGGGTCACATGTGCATGGGAAAGTGTATCAGTAACTTGCCAAAGGTTGGTGGTTTACCCCAGGCATGCTGGTTTTCCTCTGCCTATTATATCAACCATCATCATATTTATAAGCGAATAATTCTCATTATGGCATGATCACTTAATTCTACTTCATGATGATCTGGTGTTCAAGTAAATTCTACCAAGCATAAGATCAGTTGGAAAAGCTGTCTTTACACTGGGCATTTGTGTACTGAAAACTGTACAATTTACAATATATGATTTAAGATTTCATCCAGGACTAAATTCCTCATTTCATCTGATTCTGAAAGTTGTAATGATGTCAAAAATGTGTTTGGGAGGAGGTGAGGCTGTTTTGAATGTATAGGAATATGTTACTTGCAAAATGTCAGAAAATTTTCCAAATATGGACTTTTGGGGGGTGATTTTTCAGGTTATTTCTGACTTTTGGATGATTTAATGTTCGGTGATGTCCTTCAGGTCTGAACGTGATATCCTGAGTGACGAACGAGAGCGGCTGATGAAAAAGCTGATTGAGGTGGAAATGGATGGACAGGCAGCCGCCAGACAGGTAGCAGAACTGCGTGAATTCCTCAGGAAAAAGGAGGTCAGCTTATTTTTTAACATTCAGTTGTCGTGTTTATCTTATGTTCATTTACAGAACATCTTATTGTTACTCCATGGAAAGGTGACTGGAAAAAAAAAACTGCTTTTCTTGTAAAAATGTTCCGATTTGATGATACTCAGAGATCTTAAAATATTAAAATGACACAAAATTTAACCCATTCATTTATGTTGCTCACTTTCTTGTATTCTATGAATTCTGTTGAATGAATGAATGAAAGAATGATTATGGTTCAGTACCAGATCAGCAGAGTTTCAGCTATATCGTCTGTCATTTACCATAATACAGGTTTGGGCAAGTTACTTAATCCCATAATAGGATTAGCTGAACACGTAAAATGTTAATTGTTCCAAACAGTGGTGTAATAGTCGCTAATTGATTGTGTTTGAGTACTAATTACACTGATATCAAACCGTGCTGATCAAGATTTGATAGTGAATGTACCAACAAGCATAAACAATGATCTGTCAGACGAGAGGGAAAAACAGCAGCCAATCACAACCTTGTAAACAGGAATCTAAAAATACTTTGTGAAACAGCCAGAGAGCCTTGGCCTACGATGCAGCGCACTTGTACTGTGATAACTGAGATAGTATGACCAGAAACATCTAGAAGAAGGTGTGTGTGACTGGTTTCATGAAGCACACTTAGCTATAAAGTAAGTCTCCGACTTTCATGACAGTGCAAGTTTTAGAGATACTAAGTGCACATTCATGCATCTGAGTGTCACTTAACACTAAGTGCTCTTCATAAATCTGATTGTGAATCAATTTTAATCAGTTATTTCTGAATGTATACACATAATTTAAAAGTTCATTGTGGTATATTGCATAGTTTTCATTCTTAGAAGCTCTAATTGTGATATTTACATAATGCGCTAATTATTTATTTATTTGAGTTGTGTTTTTCAACGTACTCAAGAATATTTCACTTATACGACAACAGCCACCATTATGGTGAGAGGAAACCGGGTAGAGTCGGGTGGAAATGCACAACCATGGGCAGGTTGCTGGCAGCCCGTCCTACGTATGGCCAGAGAGGAAGTCAGCACGAGCCGGACTTTAACTCACATCAGCCGCATTGCATTATTCTTTATGGAGGCTCCTTAGTCTAACGCTTGCTCCCAAAATAATGGCGTAGTGATTCAACTTTAAAATGTTATTAAACTCAAGTTAAAGTTAGCTTTGAGGAATCAAACCTTTTGCAGCAGTGCACAAGACACTCTTAACAAGCCGAGTTGCTATTTCAAGAGTGTTGCAAGGTAACACAGGTTGGGGGGTACCCTCAGAAACTGACAGGGCTAACGATGTGATTTTACATCAATAGACAGTGCCGACAACACACCATACTGTAAGATTATGTCTTCTGCCATGTTAATTTATGAGAGTATCCCCTTGTCTTGCCTCATCCTGCATCAACCTCTGAGACTCTGGAATTGCTGATTTGGCTTAATATAGTCATTTTGTATAGGTCATTTTTACCAAACACCTAAAGGCCCACAAATACGGCCAGGAAAAGTTTGTGATTAACTTACATTTCAGTTGCAAAAGTTGATGGTTTACCCTGGGCAAATGTGTTTCTCTGACCCACCACACTGACCGCCATCGTAAAGTGAACAACTCTTGACCATGACTTTAACAATCTAATAACCTAATTCCTCGACCTTTTCACATAAGGTAGAGCAACTTTCAGCAAGATTTATGCATCTTTTTCATTTGATTTTGGAGACAAAAATACATTGGTTAGGTAGACCAGTTTCAGGACAAAAAGTATAATTTTCATGAACTGAATAATGCCCGTAGAATATGTCTGATTAAACTACTTGCAAACATGTGAAAAAGTAATGGTAAATTGCAGTTAATGAGTTAATTAATTTTCCTTGTATTCTGCCTCAGGACACTGCCACTGCCACATTACTCACCAGCAGTCGTCTGAACAAGGAGAGAGAGCTGCTGCTGGAGAAGCTGACAGACTTCGAGACGACAAACCGCACTCTTCGCCGACTTCTGCGAGACCAGCATCGGCAGGAGTCCGCAGCCATACGCCTCAGCGAGCAGAGAGATGTGCTGATGAGGAAACTCACAGATTCTGACCAAACTATCGAGGTGAGGAGGACAAAGATAGCTGCATGTACGCAGCCGAACTTTCAGGGCATGGCATTGTACATGTGCCAGCATTGCGCAGTTCTCAGTACTAATCCGTACTAAAATCTCATTAGTTTTGTGTGAGAAGAAAGACTAGTATTTAGATTTAAACCCAGTTTGCCTTTTGGTACACTTTATGAACAAACATCCCGTGCGCAGTATTTTGCAGTAAACCTCATCATATACTCATTGACATTTCCAACAGTCTTTTGCACTTGTGGAATTATATTTAGACTGGTTAACTTTTGTGATGTTAACTAGAAAGATACAGCCAAACAGAAAATGGAGTGACAGAAATTCCACAGGATGTGTTTTGATGTGTCACTTTCAAAACCGTGGCTAACATGCAAGACGGTATGGGACTGTATGGCCCCTGCACAGTTTTGTGTGCAGCCCTTTAAAGAGCTGTGCAGATGTTAGATATGCGATAGTAGGATAAGGTACATCACTGAACTGGACTGTACAAACTTTCTTGACTGTACATTGTGCCTCTGTGGTCAAGGGTCTAACACGCTAGTGCAGCGCAATGACCTAGGAGCCTCTTCCTAATGGGGTCACTGTGAGTTCTAGCCCAGCTCACGCTGGCTTCCTCTCCAGCTGTATGCGGGAAGGTCTGCCAGCAGCCTTTGGATGGTCATGGGTTTTCGCCATGCTCCACGCAGTTTCCTTCCACAATTATTCTAGCTGCTAAAAATATTCTTGAGTGCGGCCTTAAAACACCAGTCAAATAAATAAAACAGTATGGTAAATGACTAGCCAACGATGTCAGCTGTGATCTTTTAATATGGTGTTAGGTGTAGATCACAGCTGAGGAGCTATGCAGGTTAAAATAGTGGTATTTAAAAATAGCTTAGCGCAGAGTTGCTATGAAAATCCATGCAAAATGAACCAAGACATGCATGAACCAGGTAAACTGAGGTAAACTATGTTCATGAAGACATTCCATGATCTTTTGCCAGATTTTTTCACATTCTGTAGCCTTTACGACCAGTAAATCCAGAATAATTCACAGTGACTTACGCTCAGGTGCTTTGTCGACAACTTGTTGCTCCCCGGGCATATGCATCCATGGTTGACCTTTATCCAAATTGATTGAAGGCTTAGATTTGTTTAGTGCGGATGTAAATTTCAAGATATGAATTCACGGAGAGGTCAACCCGCTATGAATGTGCGTGCTTTGTCGACACAGGTTTAAAAAGCATGGCCCCCTGACCATAATTATCGCTTCAGCAAAGGTTTACTTCAGAATGTTGTGGCAATATCTGCGCAGATATTTCACCTTACAGAATCAGGGTGCTTTATGTGTATTCAGGAAGAATCTTAACTTGCATGCAGCAGAATTGAAGGAGGGGGCTAGCACCTTACAAGCATTATATCTAAAGCGGGTCCACATAGCCCTCGGGCTAACAGTGGCCAGCGGTCCCCGTGTATCAGTAAATATAAGCCACCGTTAGACCGTGGGCTCGGGCTAGAGGTGTCGTTGATCAACACCCTCCAATCATCTGAAGAAAGAACTACAATTTTGTGACATGTAAATGACCTAAAATTTCACACACCCCAAAAAACAGTATTTTTAAACACAACTAAATGTCACAGTCTATTATTTTTGGTACTGAAACATACATGTTTCCAGTAGGATATCATGTCACCTTCCAAACATACATTTGTGCATTTATCTAAGATCAGTAGAAGTTTCAGAATCTGGCAAAAACTGCAACTGCTCAAACACAGTACTGCCCAGCTTTTGGGACATATACCTTGTAGAATTTGTTGCACCCAAATAGTCAAATCATAAGAAGTCACCACAGTATTGCTGAAATACTGAAGTACTGGTGTAAATCCATAATCATTCATGATGAGAAGATAACATCTGAATGAAATAACAATAGGTAAGGTCAATTCAGTTTCACACTTACACACGAAGTAGATATTGGAAAATTAAATACAAGTGGGAGTTTAGGATATGGTTTGAGAGGGCATCTTTAGTTTTTGTGATAATTAGCAAGCAAGATTTTATTGTTATGTATCAAATGTACAGAATTTGCATTTAGGTGTTAGACAGAAACACGTCTGAACAGTAGTGTGACCACCACCCTCTGGGAGGGTTAGGGTGAGGTACAAACATAATTTCTCACAGGGGATCACTCTTCAGGGAGTCACCCCATGTTGTCCACATCAAAACTTAGGTACATGACCTTTTTTGCATTTTTAAGATATATGACTTCTTTTCTCTCATTATGAGGAAATAGGAGTCGTGTCTGACTTGACAAGTCAAGAATTGAAAAATGATTTTGGTCCTTAGAAATTAAAGTTTTGGCAGTATACTTTATCAGTGTTACGTTAATACAAATGTGTTAAAATTTCAACGCACAGCATTGCTACCAAAAACTAAGCATTTGGTAAGGTTTTAAATTTTGACTAAAATTAGAAATGGTTTTATGGAATTTGCCCCCAGATAAGTTGCTATTTGGATGAGATAACCTGAAATACTGTTCTTTCAAATTGTGACTTTAGTCAGAAATGGTCTTGTGAAGTCGTTCCCCTGATTTTTTGTGGCCTGCTGTCTTTCTCTCTTTTGTTGAGGTATTTCCAACCCTAGTGTAAAATGAAACCAATGCCACCCCCACCCTCCCCACAAACCCCACACCACCCCCCATACTCTTCTCACCACCAGCACTCCCTTATGCCCCACCACCTGTCAGCATGTGCCTACCTAAGCATCTCCAGCCATTCCCTCTCACCACACAGGTAATTAACTAGACGGAAAGGTTAATACATGCCTGCTGTTGTTTCCATGTAACTCCTGCCTAATGAATGACCTCACAGGGGCTGCAGGACATGATCCGACAAGCCTATTTAGTCCTCTGTGAAGAAAACACCCTGTGATGCCATAACAGTGTACATGTGGTCTGATAGCTATAGCTGACTGATTGATTGGTCTGTCTCTTAGGATTCCCTGCCTGGGCACTTCACTGCTCATGCATGCATTTGATTATTAAAGCCCTGTGGTCATGGTCGTGTGGCCTTCTCTTCTGCTCAGTTACACATTTAATAAGTACTTGTATTTAGGGTCAGACTAAGCTATGGAACTGCCTTGCTGATATAAGGTTAGAACTCTAACTGTCCCATGAACGATACATACATGTACATAAATTTTTGTATTTTGTAGAAATTTCGTCTGTTTTTGATGAAATTATGTCTGTTCTTGTCCCCCGTTGGACTTCAGCAGTGTGCTGAATGTTATTTCAAAAGGGATTGTTATTCTGAATTGAATCATGGCCCATGATTTAACCATGACAAGTTTGAATACAGATCAAGTCCCAGTTTCAGGTCGTTTGTACAAAATTATGTTTTTGTCCTTACAAAATTCAGACTTCTTTCAGCCTGGTTTCTCATGTGAAACTGAAACACAGGACATGTAGAACATGGCTTCGTCATGAAAAGTTTACAGATCATGTTTAAGTTTTGGCCATTTCATCCATTTTGGATAGTTAAAATTATGGCTTTTTTTGTCCACTTTTAAATTCGTTAGTTTTCCGAACTTTGGGCACAATTTATTATTCAAAATTGAAACTCGTTTTCACGATGATGGGTTTCAGATTGAGTTCCTGTGTTCAGTTTATTTTTTCCATTTTTTTTGACAAAATTGTTGCTGTTGTTTTTTTTGTTGTGGGCTTAGACCTGCATGTAGTTATTACCTGAACAACTCAAACCAATGTGGAATGTATTTGGAAAGCAATACATCCAGAGTGCTTGTTGCAGTATTAAAATATGACTGCGAACATTTTTTACAATGGGAGAGAACCAGCCAGAGTCCTGGGTAGCAACTACCTCCTTTTTCGAAGTTCTAAACACCTATGCTGTCCCCCGTGGCTAACATGCAAGACGGTGTGGGACTGTATGGCTCCCGCACAGTTTTGTGTGCAGCCCTTTAAAGAGCTGTGCAGATGTTAGATATGCGATAGTAGGATAAGGTACATCACTGAACTGGACTGTACAAACTTTCTTGACTGTACATTGTGCCTCTGTGGTCAAGGGTCTAACACGCTAGTGCAGCGCAATGACCTAGGAGCCTCTTCCTAATGGGGTCACTGTGAGTTCTAGCCCAGCTCACGCTGGCTTCCTCTCCAGCTGTATGCGGGAAGGTCTGCCAGCAGCCTTTGGATGGTCATGGGTTTTCGCCATGCTCCACGCAGTTTCCTTCCACAATTATTCTAGCTGCTAAAATATTCTTGAGTGCAGCCTTAAAACACCAGTCAAATAAATGAAACAGTATGGTAAATGACTAGCCAACGATGTCAGCTGTGATCTTTTAATATGGTGTTAGGTGTAGATCACAGCCGAGGAGCTATGCAGGTTAAAATAGTGGTATTTAAAAATAGCTTAGCGCAGAGTTGCTATGAAAATCCATGCAAAATGAACCAAGACATGCATGAACCAGGTAAACTGAGGTAAACTATGTTCATGAAGACATTCCATGATCTTTTGCCAGATTTTGTCACATTCTGTAGCCTTTACGACCAGTAAATCCAGAATAATTCACAGTGACTTACGCTCACGTGCTTTGTCGACAACTTGTTGCTCCCCGGGCATATGCATCCATGGTTGACCTTTATCCAAATTGATTGAAGGCTTAGATTTGTTTAGTGCGGATGTAAATTTCAAGATATGATTTCACGGAAGGGTCAACCCGCTATGAGTGTGCGTGCTTTGTCGACACAGGTTTAAAAAGCATGGCCCCCTGACTATAATTATCGCTTCAGCAAAGGTTTACTTCAGAATGTTGTGGCAAAATCTGCGCAGATATTTCACCTTACGGAATCGGGGTGCTTTATGTGTATTCAGGAAGAGATCTTAACTTGCATGCAGCAGAATTGAAGGAGGGGGCTAACACCTTACAAGCATTATATCTAAAGCGGGTCCACATAGCCCTCGGGCTAACAGTGGCCAGCGGTCCCCGCGTGTCAGTAAATATAAGCCACCGTTACACCGTGGGCTCAGGCTAGAGGTGTCGTTGATCAACACCCTCCAATCATCTGAAGAAAGAACTACAATTTTGTGACATGTAAATGACCTAAAATTTCACACACCCCAAAAAACAGTATTTTTAAACACAACTAAATGTCACAGTCTATTATTTTTGGTACTGAAACATACATGTTTCCAGTAGGATATCATGTCACCTTCCAAACATACATTTGTGCATTTATCTAAGATCAGTAGAAGTTTCAGAATCTGGCAAAAACTGCAACTGCTCACACACAGTACTGCCCAGCTTTTGGGGCATATACCTTGTAGAATTTCTTGCACCCAAATAGTCAAATCATAAGAAGTCACCACAGTATTGCTGAAGTACTGGTGTAAATCCATAATCATTCATGATGAGAAGATAACATCTGAATGAAATAACAATAGGTAAGGTCAATTCAGTTTCACACTTACACACGAAGTAGATTTTGGAAAATTAAATACAAATGGGAGTTTAGGATATGGTTTGAGAGGGCATCTTTAGTTTTTGTGATAATTAGCAAGCAAGATTTTATTGTTATGTATCAAATGTACGGAATTTGCATCTAGGTGTTAGACAGAAACACGTCTGAACAGTAGTGTGACCACCACCCTCTGGGAGGGTTAGGGTGAGGTACAAACATAATTTCTCACAGGGGATCACTCTTCAGGGAGTCACCCCATGTTGTCCACATCAAAACTTAGGTACATGACCTTTTTTGCATTTTTAAGATATATGACTTCTTTTCTCTCATTATGAGGAAATAGGAGTTGTGTCTGACTTGACATGTCAAGAATTGAAAAATGATTTTGGTCCTTAGAAATTAAAGTTTTGGCAGTATACTTTATCAGTGTTACATTAATACAAATGTGTTAAAATTTCAACGCACAGCATTGCTACCAAAAACTAAGCATTTGGTAAGGTTTTAAATTTTGACTAAAATTAGAAATGGTTTTATGGAATTTGCCCCCAGATAAGTTGCTATTTGGATGAGATAACCTGAAATACTGTTCTTTCAAATTGTGACTTTAGTCAGAAATGGTCTTGTGAAGTCGTTCCCCTGATTTTTTGTGGCCTGCTGTCTTTCTCTCTTTTGTTGAGGTATTTCCAACCCTAGTGTAAAATGAAACCAATGCCACCCCCACCCTCCCCACAAACCCCACACCACCCCCCATACTCTTCTCACCACCAGCACTCCCTTATGCCCCACCACCTGTCAGCATGTGCCTACCTAAGCATCTCCAGCCATTCCCTCTCACCACACAGGTAATTAACTAGACGGAAAGGTTAATACATGCCTGCTGTTGTTTCCATGTAACTCCTGCCTAATGAATGACCTCACAGGGGCTGCAGGACATGATCCGACAAGCCTATTTAGTCCTCTGTGAAGAAAACACCCTGTGATGCCATAACAGTGTACATGTGGTCTGATAGCTATAGCTGACTGATTGATTGGTCTGTCTCTTAGGATTCCCTGCCTGGGCACTTCACTGCTCATGCATGCATTTGATTATTAAAGCCCTGTGGTCATGGTCGTGTGGCCTTCTCTTCTGCTGAGTTGCACATTTAATAAGTACTTGTATTTAGGGTCAGACTAAGTTATGGAACTGCCTTGCTGATATAAGGTTAGAACTCTAACTGTCCCATTAACGATACATACATGTACATAAATTTTTGTATTTTGTAGAAATTTCGTCTTTTTTGATTTTTTTTTTCGTTTTTGATGAAATTATGTCTGTTATTGTCCCCCTTGGACTTCAGCAGTGTGCTGAATGTTATTTCAAAAGGGATTGTTATTCTGAATTGAATCATGGCCCATGATTTAACCATGACAAGTTTGAATACAGATCCCAGTTTCAGGTCGTTTGTGCAAAATTATGTTTTTGTCCTTACAAAATTCAGACTTCTTTCAGCCTGGTTTCTCATGTGAAACTGAAACACAGGACATGTAGAACATGGCTTCGTCATGAAAAGTTTACAGATCATGTTTAAGTTTTGGCCATTTCATCCATTTTGGATAGTTAAAATTATGGCTTTTTTTGTCCACTTTTAAATTCGTTAGTTTTCCGAACTTTGGGCACAATTTATTATTCAGAATTGAAACTCGGTTTCACGATGATGGGTTTCAGATTGAGTTCCTGTTGCTGTTGTTTTTTTTGTTGTGGGCTTAGACCTGCATGTAGTTATTACCTGAACAACTCAAACCAATGTGGAATGTATTTGGAAAGCGATACATCCAGAGTGCTTGTTGCAGTATTAAAATATGACTGCGAACATTTTTTACAATGGGAGAGAACCAGCCAGAGTCCTGGGTAGCAACTACCTCCTTTTTCGAAGTTCTAAACACCTATGCTGTCCCCCTCCCTCCCCCATCAAGTGGTGGACTCTTCAATCAGTTCCTCTTTGTCTGCTCTTGGCCTTGGGGTAGTTTCTTTGATTCTCAACTGAGTGTCAGATTACTAGTGCACAGATTGACTCAGTCTGTTCCTCATGCATTGTTAATATCCTCACATATCCAAGCTGGCCTCTGAAACGACCGTATACGACCTAATATTTAGTCCATGGCGAGGTTGCTCATTGTGCCTAATGCTGAGAGTTACATTGATATTAGAAAGGTGTTTTGAGGTTTGTTTGGAAGGTATACATGTCATGATATCTTCCTGGAAAAATGTAAGTTTTAGCAGGAAAAACAATAGTGTATGAAATACATGTACCCTGCGTAGTTTGGGGCTCAGAAATAACCTGTGCTGTTAGGTCGTGGCTTTGCTACATAGCATGTCTGAGCCAAAATAGGAAACTTCTTGTTCATGATCAGTCAGTCTACAATCAACTTTTGGTACTTATGCTGAACTTGGTATGAAAAACTGTACTTGGGGTAACATATCAGAGGAATTACTGTGTGAAGTAACAATATAAATATTTTTTATTTTGCCTGATTCTGGGAGTGCAATTCATATTTTATCACAGAAAGATATTTTGGGTAGGATGATATCTTGATAGAAGGCATTTGTGAAGCCATCAAAAGGGTTTGGGGATATCTTGATCGAAGGCATTTGTGAAGCCGTCAAAAGGGTTTGCTGATATTTTGATCGAAGGCATTTGTGAAGCTGTCAAAAGGGTTTAGGGATATCTTGATCAAGGGCATTGGTGAAGCCACCAAAAGGGTTTGTTTAGCCCAAATGATGAAGCTTTCAAATGTATATATGTATTGCAACATGGTTTATATGAAAGTGGTGAATTCGACGGCGTTGCAAATGAAAAAGTTGTGCAAACTGTTCATTTAGATGCCTCCTTACCTTGAGTACTGGAAAACTGTATTAATGGCCATAACATGTCTGTTTTCAGCGTCTTCGCTCAGAGCTCATTTGTAAAGATCGGCTGTGCAACGATCTAAGGGCACAGGTTGCTGCCCAGAAGGTAAGCGAGATAAATCTGATAAGTCTTAAATCATAGGCAGTTATAAAGTCTTCAGATACGAGACACATTGGTCAGGAGAACTTGGGTTATTTTTCACTACCTTTCATCATACTGCATGGAAACTTGGTACTTAATTACCATCTCAAGAGTTACAGATCAGCTTTGTGTTTTGAACCATTTTGTGTACTTGCAGCAAAATTACATTTGTTTTCTGTTTTGTTGACTTGTTTGGCAGGAAAACAGAACCTTAAAAGGACACTTTTCATGCTTAAGTTTTTACAATTGAGAAAGCGATTAAAATTCACAAAAAAAACCCCTCCCTCAATTTTGGCCATTTATTGTTGGCAGATGAATCAGTATGAATGAAGCAATGTGTGGCTCTTGAAAAAAAGCTAAATGATAGATGAAGTAAAGTGATTTGAATGGATAACTTAATGGAGACCCATGAAATGTGCTACGTTAGGACCTTGACATCATTATATTGATGTCAAATGTGCCTTATCTGAGCCATTGTAATGACATCATGTTGAAGGAAGCACAACATTACAATACAATCTTTATACATTGTAACGTAAACGTTGTGCTACAACCTGATTGTGACGTAACAGTGGCTCGAGGTCCTGCTTCATCCTAGCTTCACCTCACGGGATTAGAAATGTGCTGCCTTCCCATTTGTCAGTGTATGGGTAATACACACATTTGTCCTTGTTTTTCTGTCAGGAGGAGAACATGGCCTTGTCCAGCTTACAGAGCTCTCTGGAAACCACCAGAGCTCATCTGCAGAAACAGCTGAGGACCAAGGAGGGCGACTGTAACCGCATGGCCGTCCAGATACGGGTAAGGGTTATGGTATGGGAACTGAGAACTGACTGTAATCGCATGGCCGTCCAGGTACGGCTAAGGTTTATGGTGTGGGAACTGAGAACTGACTGTAACCGCATGGCCGTCCAGGTACGGCTAAGGGTTATGGTGTGGGAACTGAGAACTGACTGTAATCGCATGGCCATCCAGGTACGGCTAAGGTTTATGGTGTGGGAACTGAGAACTGACTGTAACCGCATGGCCGTCCAGGTACGGCTAAGGGTTATGGTGTGGGAACTGAGAACTGACTATAATCGCATGGCCGTCCAGGTACGGCTAAGGTTTATGGTGTGGGAACTGAGAACTGACTGTAACTGCATGGCCATCCAGGTACGGCTAAGGTTTATATTATGGGAACCGAGAACTGACTGTAATCGCATGGCCGTCCAGGTACGGCTAAGGTTTATGGTGTGGGAACTGAGAACTGACTGTGAACGCATGGCAATCCAGATGCGGGTAAGGTTTATTAGCAGGTGACTTTCTGTTTCCGGAACAGCCATGGTATGTCTAAAATATTATCAGTGTTGCCTTACTCTTCATTCATTTATTTTATTTCTAGGATTGACTCCACTTCCACTAAACTTCGTGTTTCATATTTGTCGTAGTTTTTAACCTCTTGGTCAGTATTGACCAGGGGGTATTGAAGAAATGGCAAAATGGCCCGCCCTCTTTGTGTTGAATTTGAATAATGATAGAACTTGCCCGGGCTCGTACTGGTTACATACTCATTGAAAATTTTTTATGTCAGCGTGTTCTGGTTAGTTTATGAACGAACTTCAAAACTTAGTTAAGATGTCGCAATCAGAAGTTGGTTAAAAGTCCAGATTTTGGTGACCATGCCTCTTTAAGATAAATTTTATGAATCACTGGTATAATTCATAACATCTCTTGGAATTTTTATGTAGTCATTACATTGTACATATGCTCAAGGTGGAGGGGTTTTTAGTGCAAGAAAAATGAGCACGAACTCGCCATGTGTTTTATTAAGAGTTTAATGCAGTACCCAAAAACTTTTTGATGTACACAGCGACTGTTCAGTTTCTAGGTGAAGGGGTGGCTGGTAATCAAAAGTAAACCACTGCCCTTTGCAGGTATTTTTCACCCCCCTTGACTTCAAGGTACTACCAAACCATGATCTGATTTTGATAGACATAAGGGGGGCCTTGATGGCCAAGGGGTTAGCGTGCTAACACAGCACAGTGACTCAGGAGCCTCCCACCAATGTGGTGACTGTCAGTTCAACACTAGTGCATGCTGGATTCCTCTCTGACTTTACCTGGCAAGGTCTGCCAGCAACCTGCAAATGGTCGTGGGTCTCCCATGGTTTCTGCGCGGTTTCCTCCCACCACATTTCTGGCTGCCAGCATTGCTGTTGTGAAAATGATCTATTTTTTAGTATGGTGTGAAACTCCAATCAGAAATATGAATAAATTGACAATGATAAGAGCAATGCTTAAACTAACAAAATTTACACACATTTACATGGAAGTATTAAGATTAAAAATAATGAACTTTATTTACAGAGGTGGGAGGAGGGGGGGGGGGGCTCCGTGGCTCAGTCGGTTAGCGCACTAATGCAGCCAAATGACCCGAAGCCTCCCACCAATGCAATCGCTCTGAGGTCAAGCCCAGCTCATGGTGGCTTCCTCCCTGGCTGTACGTGGGAAGGTCTGCCAGCAACCCGTGGATGGTCGTGGGTTTGCCCCGGACTCTGCCAAGTTTCCTCCCACAATGACGCTGGCCGCCGTTGTATAAGTGAAATATTCTTGAGTACGACGTAAAACACCAATCAAATAAATAAATAAATATTTACAAAGGGTAATATACACTCAGTCAACATAACAGCCGATCTTCCCAGAGGCCCTCTCACTCCTACATTCACAAAAACTTTTATCCTGTATTGCTAAGAAGAAAAAAAATACAAAAAGCACAGCGTAAAGCATGAAGTATTGGTCATCTAGAAATACATTTACATGTATATATTGCTGAATGCTTCAACATATGAAGAAGTTGCTATATACATGTATGCAAGCAAAGTTTTATGTACAATAATAATGTTTTTTCAGAATTCATGCATTGAAGTGCTTACACTAAGTTAGAATAGAAATGGTATTGAAGTGGGTTTTTTTTGTTGTTGTTGTTGTTGTTTTTTTGTTTTTTAAGAATGTTGAAAAAGCCATTTTGTTCTTTGTACATTTCAGAACTGTGTTTACTCTGCTGACGGTATTGTCATTGCTGTTGTTGTTATAGAGTCTAGAGAGTGATTTGGCTCAGTCTCGCATTGAGTGTGAACATCTGACAGAGCTGCTGGCCACAGCCCGGGAAAAGGGAGACCGAGACAAGGAAGCCCTGAAGAAAGCTACCAGGTGAGGTCAGGGGTCACAGAGGGGAAGTCAGGGGTCACTTAGGAGAGGTCAAGAGTCAGTGATTCTGCATCTCTGAAACTGAGGCTAGAGGTCATTTGAGAGATTTGAAGGATAGCTGAGGGTACATCTGTCATTGAGGGCAACAGGGGGTCCCAGGCTATCAGTGAAAGGTATTTGGGTGGAGGCAAGAGGTCACTGAGAAATCAGGGGTCACTTAAGCTAGCCAAGTTCCCTGAGGGGATGCAAAAGGTCACTCACCGAGGGGATGCCAGGGGTTGCTTACCGAGGGGAAGCCAGGGGTCATTTACTGAGGGGATGCCAGGGGTCACTCATTGAGGGAATGCCACAGATCTTTGAGAGAATACCAGGGGTTTCTCACTGAGGGGATGCCAGGGGTCACTCATTGAGGGGATGCCACAGGTCTTTGAGAGAATACCAGGGGTTTCTCACTGAGGGGATGCCAGGGGTCACTCATTGAGGGGATGCCACAGATCTTTGAGAGAATACCAGGGGTTTCTCACTGAGGGGATACCAGGAGTCACTCACTTAAAGGAATGCCAGGGGTCTCCGAGGGGATGCCACTGATCACTCACTGAGTGGATGCCCTTGGGTCTCTCACTGAGGGGATGTTAAGGGTCACTCACTGAGGGGATGCTGGGGGCTCAATCACTCAGGAGATACCCTTGGGTCACTCATTGAGGGGATGTTAGGGGTCACTCACTGAGGGGATGCCGGGAGCCATTCACCCAGGGGACGGTCTCACTTGGGGGGGGGGGGGGTCGCTCACTCAAGGAATGCCAGGGGTCACCCACTGAGGGGATGCCAGGGATCACTCAGTGACATGAATGAGGGCCTGAGAGGGAGGCTATGGATCATTGATTGATGGCCACAAAAAGGTCATTGATCGGTGAAAAGAGTGTTGAAGTACGTCATACTTGCGAAAAATGGTGTGATTATGAGCAGTAATGTTGTTGTAGTTTGAATAACTCTTTACATGTAGTCTTAAGTCTGTTCACATCCTGACTTACACATGTGCAGTGATGGTAGAGTATATGTACATGTACTTCTGGTGTTAGAACTAGCCAAGCCAGGTTTGCTGTCCAAATGGGCTGTCTTTACTGTACTGGTAGCTGTTGTCAACACATTTTGTCTACGTGTACAAGTGTGTAACTCTAAAATGTATTGGTTGTACTTGCCCATGTGTACAGAGACTCGCTTAACCCAGTGGTAGATGTCTGTGATTAACACCTGTTGCACTGTGCCAGATGTATTGTGAAAACACAGGTCTAATGTACATTAAATTAAACTGAAGCATTAGAAGGCTATTGAGTACACTGTACAGTAAAGCTCCTTGTGACAGGTAATGTTTTCAATGGCCAACAAGTGTCTTAATCATGGTCTGGATTGAAAGATTCCATTTATAATTATATTACAACAAGCACGTTTTAGAGAGAGCAGTTTGGTTTCTGCAGAATAAGCTGCTGTAACAAAGGTGCATGTATTTATAGATCTTATGATCATTTACTGCCAACCTGCGCATGGTCGTGGGTTAACCCAGGTTTCTCCTTTGGCTTCCTGGGTTAACCCACGACCATGTTTCTCCTTGGCTTCCTCGCCACGATATGGCTGAGATATTGCCGATGTGGCGTTAAGCAATAATCATTCCTTGGCTTCCTCCCACCATATTGCTGGCCACCTGTCGTGTAAGGGAAATGTTCTTGAATACGGCATAAAACACAAGTGAAATGTAATAATAAGGAAATGAAGAAATGAAACATTGACTAAGTGAAGCCCGAGTCAGTGAGTGAATCAGTCAGTCATTGGCCGCTTCTCCCGTTAACAGGGCACAAAAACAGCGAGCATCGCGCACGGAAGACGCCTTGGAGCAGATCAAGGTGCAGCTGTTGGAACGTGAGAATCAGCTGGCCGATCTGGAGGCGTCGACGGCGCAGATCCGGGCGCGGTGTGAGAAACACAACAAGGAGAAGACGCAGTTACTCAGTGAGAACACCAAACTCCAGCTGTGAGT
Organism: Acanthopleura granulata; assembly: GCA_016165875.1. Classification (NCBI taxonomy): domain Eukaryota; kingdom Metazoa; phylum Mollusca; class Polyplacophora; order Chitonida; family Chitonidae; genus Acanthopleura; species Acanthopleura granulata. Next base: position 600,367 of record JABBOT010000056.1, read on the forward strand.
GTCTGACTGACTGACTGAAACAACACTTTGTAAGATTTGCCATAGATGTACATGTATGTGTTTACCAGTGACAGTGTGCAGTAAGTTCAGTGAAAGACATCAGCACTTATAACCGAGCAACACACAGACATGCATGTAAAACCTTGCACACTCGTTCATAGTGAGGGAGACTAGCAATCCCAATGACAGACAGATTGACCATGGTGATGTGCTTTAAGGTCAAGTGTAGGACTGACCGCTGATAACATGACCATGTCTTGTAGGATGTAACATCAATGTTGTGTTTAACAATTATGACTTTAAACAGAACCATTTTGTACTTATATGGTAGTGTAGGTATGTACTGGAATCAATCTAATATCAGACTAATATGTGTTGTGCTGAATACTGATTTGTGTGATGATCGTCGTTGTTTAGGCTTGTAGGTTGAGGTCGGGGTGACGGGTGAAACAGTAAGCCCGTGGCAAATACTCACGGTAGCAGGTTCAAATCAAGCCATTGCCTCCTCGGCAGTAAATTTTATTTCCAGAATTTTTTTTTCTGGGTTTTCAGTTTTTCATCCTCTCTCAATACATAATACTATGTATGCGACAGCTGTTCTGAAGTGTGGTGTGAGTATTTGATATAGTAGATGTTAAATACTGCATATGCCAGCAACATGCTTGTATAATGCAAGAGGATAGGGAGAAGTAGTTCTCTTAACCCTTTGTGATGTTTGACATTGCAGAAGGTTAACAGAAGTGGAGCGCATTCTGGACAGAGTCGAGGAGAGCACGAAGACGCAGACGGAGGAGTTGTCAGGTCAGCTTCAGGACAAGACCAGCGAACTAACCGGCCTTAGGCTGGACAACGAGAGACTTCGGGTGAGGCAGTTACACACGAAGGTGTTCGTTTCAATTGATGACTAAAGCTGCAGGGGTTTTTCTAGCCACTTTCCCATTGTGGTAACCACGACAAGAAATGACAGAAAATCGAGTTTCAGACGAATTTTGTTTTGCGTTTTCAGGAAACAAATTGAGTTTTTGTGCTCAAGTGCGGAGCGCGAGTTGAACATCACTTGTCAAGGGCTCACCACTCCTTTGATATCATCCCATGGCACGCACTATATGTTTTATTATATTGATAGAAGGTGAAAGAAAAAAGAAAGATATGACTTGCTCTGCATTGCTGAACTTCTTCACTGTCTCTAGCTGACAAAGCCATCCTCCAACTGTTTACTTTATCAGCAAGTGGACATTAGAGAGCAGACCAAGGGAGATAAACTTTTAGAATAAACGCACGAGATCGTTAACTATTAGCGTGTGATCAATAGACATTGTGTCATGACCGTTCTACGTCATGTTTTGTGGAATATCATGTGAGCGTGTGTTGACCAAGGGAAACCGAGAATCACCCTGTGAGGTATAATAATATTCCTTATGTGACATTAAATAAGGCAGATATGAAGAAAATAAGGAATCAAGTAAGGCAATCATACTGAAATGAGGTCGAAAACAATTAGGATATATATCCTCATTTTTGACTCTATCATTGATAAGTGATACCATGTGTTCTCCCTTCACATCACACCTGGCAAAAGTGGAAACGACAGAATGCTTTGGTTTCTACTTCATTCTCTGAAATTTTACAATACAGATTTTCATGCACACTGCAGTTTTTTGATAATTTAGGAAATCAGTTCAGTTCGTCCTCGTCTTGTTCCCCTGCTTTTGAGATTCAGATGTTTTGGACCCTGGTGTGGTTCATTAACATGTAGTCATCAGAAACATACCCTTAATTCCTCAACTTTTTTGCATATGAAAGAGCAACTTTGAGTGCAATTTATGCACATCTTTAATTTGCTTTTGGAGACAAAACTACATTGGTCGAATCGGCGAGTTTCAGGGCTTCACAAAAAGTATAACTTTATCACTCAACACAGAACAGTGCTTTCGGAATATGACTGAAGAAACGGCTTTGCAAACATGTGGAAAGGTTGAAGAATTACAGTAGCGGAATTTGACTGGAGACTATACTGGGGTTTCTCTTTCATGTCATTTTGCAAGCTAATGTTTCTAGGGCATAAGAATGATCCAGTAAGGTGCATTAAAATTGTATGTCAAATGTTTGCATTACCATTTAGAAAAGACTGATAGAATATCAGTGACAGAATAGGTAATTGAAATGTGCATATACATTAACATTCTCCTGAATTTTGATCGGCGGTGTTTGTTGTGTTTGACCACAGTGATGTTCTATTGTGTTCTCGATGAACTTGTGCATAGCCATGGGTTTCCCCTTTTTTTCCTTCCACCTTAATGGTGGTGGGCCTTCTATGAGTCAAATATTCTTGAGTATAGCGGAAAACAAAAATGAAATAAACAAGTTGTGTTCATCATGATGTTTTCTTGTGTTCACAGTCCACAGTCTCCAGCTTGGAGAGTAAGGTCAACCAGAATGAGGAGGAGATAGATCAGCTAAGGGCAAACCTCAGGCAGTACGAGAATTTGGTAGAGGAGTACAGAAGTCAGGTATGTCAGGTTAATTACAGGTGTGACATAAATGTTTGTCTCAGGCAGTGTGAGAATTTGTTAGAGGAGTACTTAAGTCAGGTGTATCAGGTTAATTACAGGTGTGACATTAATGTACCTGTCTCAGGCAGTACGAGAATTTGGTAGACTAGTGCAGAAATCTGGTATGTCAGGTTAGTTATGTGTGTGACATTAATGTACCTGTCTCAGGCAGTATGAGAATTTGGTTAATTACTGGTGTGACATTAATTTCTCAGACAGTGTGAAAATTTGGTAAAGGAGTACAGAAGTCAGGTTAATTAGAGGTGTAAATCACATTAATTACAGGTGTGACATTGTGTACCTGTCTGGTACAGGAGGAGAATTTGGCACTAGAAGTCAGGGATGTCAGTATAATTGTAGGTGTCAAGAGGTTGTAGGTTAGTGGCCTACATTCTAAACCTCTCAACACCTTCCACATGGGTATAAACATGTGAAAAAGTCATTTCAGCTGTATACAGAAGTCTAATCATCTGTGTTTTTCCTTGTCATTGATTTCTTTTCTCTTTGTCATAGTTTTCTTTTACCTGTTCTTCACAACATTTTTTTTTTATCATTGTTTAATATGGACTGAAAAAAAACTTTTAGGTACAGTTTACCCTGGTTCTTCTGATGACTTTAAAGACTTCAATGTTACGTTTTCTTTTCCCTTGAAGGGCATGAAACATTTCTGTGTACAAGTGCATGTAGCTGCTTTGCAGGCTACAAGGCAGCAAAAATGCTTTAATAATTCCAAACAATGTGTTTACAGACAATACATTTCCTTGACCAGAGTAAGAGTTTACAGTCACAGATGGTAGGTGCTCAGGTGCTCACCCCTGGGTCTATGTGCATGCTTCCTTTATAAGGCAATTCTGGTGTCTCAGATGGCTTTACTTTGGGATAGCATGGTGGGTCTTTTGGACCATATTGCATTTTGCCACAAGGTACAGCACTAGCTAAAAGTGTAACAAACCTTATTTAACATACTCACTCTGGATATAAATATGGTGTAAGGAGCATAATCGAGCATACTGCAGTACTGTAGATGTATAGGTATGGTGGGCTGTTTGGACCATATTGCTTTGTGCCACAAAGACACAGCTTTAGCTACAATATAGGGTGTATGAAGTATCATGCTGTATGCTTGCTTTAATAAGGTGGGCCGTTTGGACCATATTGCATTCTGCTGTAAAACAGCACTCGTTTGAGTGTAACATTAGGAACATTGAGCATGGTTATCTTCTGTCATGCATAAGTATGTTGTCTGCGTGTCGTTTACAAATTTGCTTTCTTATTGCATCCACCATTGTCTTTTTCTTACTGCATTTATCATGCCTCATGTTATACTTTGGCTGCCATTTTCACTCTCAACCTTTCTGTGATGGCAGTTTAATATCACATGTATGTTCTTGTGGAACAAAACAGCTTGTATCTTAAAGCGACTTTTCTTTTCATCATGGGACATGTGTATCTCATTAAGATATTCATTCTCTTTATACACATTATTGAAAGTTGAAAAGAGTGTGCATGTGAGTTGAGAGTGACAAATTATTAAGGGCATCCTGACAGTGCCCATAGCATGCCCCTGTGCATGTAAAATAGTACTGCATTTGATTTTAGAAAAAAACTGAATTTTTTATACATGATCAAGTTACTCTTGTTTGCCTGATTCTGAGATAACTGTGTATTAATTTTAGAAGGATATTGTCAGGTTTGTGTGGAAGGTAGGATGACGTCCTGCTGGAAGAAAGATAAGTTTACTTCTAAAATGCACTTTGGGGTAGAAGTCAAATGACAAATACATGTACAGTAATTTTCAAGTTACTCTGACCATCATGGCAAAAGTTTATAGGATGTGGTTAGCAGGTATACTAGTATTTGTGGCATGGGTCATGAGGAGGCTAAGGTAATCTGTGTCCCTTAATATGTTTGAAGCAACAGGTAAACAGCCATACGGGAGCTTAATGTATTTCATTTATTTATTTGTTTTGTGTTTTTTTCAACATACTCAAGAATATTTCGCTTTTACAACAGCAGCCAGGTTGCTGGCGGACCTTCACACCTTGGCCACAGAGGAATCCAGCATGAACTGGACTTAAACTTACAGTGACCACATTGGTGAGAGGCACTTGGGTCATTAAGCTGCCCTGGCATGCTAACCACCTCAGCCTTGCAAGAAGTTAATGTAAATCAGTGGTATAAAGGTACGCAGCTACAAGACTCCTAAGGCGCAGGTTCTATCCCTGCTCACATGATTCCTTGTGGGTTTTGGTGACAAAATAAAGCAGTGTACTGCACTGTGAATTACCTCAGGCAATCCGAGATTCCTCGACCCATAAAACTGACCTCCAAGTAGGAAATTCTTGAGTGTGATGAAAATCCAGATTTATCTTTTTGACATTTTTTTTTTTTTTGGACAGAACATCACAGCTCACAATTTGAATTCCTTTGATCACCAAAGTTTATCGTTTCCTTTCAGTTTTTAGAGTACAATTTAAAATATCCGGACCGGCCTTTGCCCGACTTTCTGACACATTTCAGATCCAGGGTGAGACTGCATATTGTTCTGTACATGTAGACTATACTGTAGATGGCAAACATAGTAATAGTAGTGATGCATGCTGTCATTCATAGATCTGTAGCTCAGGTCAGGGGTCATAGGGCAAGGTCATTGTTGTATCAGAGTTCAAGGTTGATCTTCATGATATGTCAGCGATCAAGGTCATGTTCGTGCTCATTATAAATTATAGGTTAAGGTTAGAATTATCAATATCCATGTAGAATGAGGAAAAAATAAGGGCAAAACTAGTTAAAATCAAGTCTGTGATATTTGTATCCTGTGTTAAAATATCATTGTATAGTTACGGCACAAAAATCTAACAGTGGATTTCTACTGTGTTTCAGACTTGTATAAACATTTAAGAATTCATGGTACATTAAAATATTGACCTGTTTACAACTGCTTTGTAGATTTAGAATTAATGTAAATGTACATGATTGTACTTCTAGTGTAGTTTGTTTTGTATCTTTTTATTTCAGTTTTGCTTTCCACCTATCTGTCTTTTATCAATGAAGTGCTTTGGTACAGGACCTCTGCTATTAGATGTTGTTAAACTCTGTGCTCAGTATATGTTGTAGCTTACTTTATTGCATGTACAAAACTATGCCAGTCTTACCCTCCATCTGTGACTAGAGCTAATGAATTACATGTGCCATACATATACTGGAGCTAACGAATTATATGCACCAAATATAATCAGTTATAAATCAGCTCATTATATGCCTGTCGAAATGCAGCTGAACATGGTAAACTGTTTTTATGGCATGGTACTAAGGTTTGGAGACAAAAGTACTTATCGATGTATTTGAATTAATTGTCATCAAATTTTTGGGTGAAGGAAACCAGAGTGCATGAAAAAAACTAGCACTGCCCTCATTTTGTTTCTAAAAAATGGTCATAACAACTGTTATATGGGCGTATGAGCTGATACTGGCTGTCGTAATTACATCAGTCAACACTGTAACAGGTTGTAGACATATGTCTGGAGTAGGTGCATGCTGCATGTTTACTGTAGGGGTGTTTCCTGTAGGACCTAAGAAGGTTTGAATTGCGCGGGAATTCCGTGTGGTTTTGCTCGTGGTCATGCACTTGTGGCAGTGCGGTGCACCTGGTGCCGTTCATAGGCGATACATGCATGCACTTGTGGCAGTGCGGTGCACGTGGTGCTATTCATAGCCGATACATGCATGCGCTTGTGGCAGCGCGGTGCGTCTGGTGCCGTTCATAGGCGATACATGCATGCACTTGTGGCAGTGCGGTGCCAATACATGCATGCTCTTGTGGCAGTGGGGTGTGCCTGGTGCCGTTCATATCCGATACATGCATGCTCTTGTGGCAGCGCGGTGCGCCTGGTGCCGTTCATAGCCGATACATGCATGCACTGGACTTTCCATTATAAAACTGATTCATCCCCTGTATTGTGGAATTATTTGCTTTTTTGGTACTTTTTGTGATGTTTATTTAGAACCCATGGATCATTTCTAATTTTTGAATGACTGT
>JABBOT010000057.1:0-103714 GCA_016165875.1 Acanthopleura granulata
CATGAGAAAATCTGTTACACTGGCTGCTAATAATGACCAACCCTATTTGTAGGGTAGCTTAAAAAAGCAGAAAATACCATGATGATGAAAGCTAATAATTTTGATGATGATGTTTTCTGAATGGGAGAAATGTCTTTTGAAGAAAACTGATAAGGACATGTGCATTTCTTTCTGTGAGACACTCACACATAAACCTCGTACAGTCTGTTTTTATTGGCGGTAAACGCTGATAACTTTCCCGGTACTGTCTATAACAGTCCAGTTTAGCGTTATGCTTTGGTTGATATATTCCCTATCATGTCTTCCGGACAAAGTACACAATTATCATTAATCTCCGTTGGGAGATTCATTTGGACTAACTGTGTGTACAATGTCTGTTCAAGGGTATAAAGAATCATGTCTGCTTTCAAGTAAGGCCATCGAGTCATCGGTTTTGCTTCATCTTATCTCTTAGCACTGTTTCTGTTTCTGGCCGGGAGAATCACTCGTATTACTTTGTGTCTAATATGTTGCTGTTTCCGGTTAGCAAGATCTGCTGCATGACTGCCTTGCCTCACCAATTGCATTCAAGTTATGCAAAATATCATTTTCTAGCAACCCCTTGAGATATTCGTTCTGAAAACAGTTTTGATCTAAAACTTAAACGCTTTTCATCACATGTCCAGTATTTAAGTGCCGTTTTGTTTCTTGTATCCGTCTGCAGTCAATATCCCCGTGATGCCGTCTTTAGCATTGTAATCAATTTGATTTATTCTCCGGCACGTCTATTTGTTATCGCCCATCTCCTCATCGTCAAAGCCGCCATTGATGGTTAAACATCCCTCAAAGACACAATAGAGATAGACCAAGCTACTTGTTCGCTGTCTAAATAGATATGCTCTTTAGGGTAATAAGCCAAAATCTTTTTTCTGTGAGGAATGCGACTCGTGCTTGGCAACCTGAACAAATCGCCAAGTTGCTGTATGAGCGTAAGACCAACTTGTTCCCGTGAACCGCTGAAATGCTGACAAAAATTCTACAGTGTGTGAGCTGACGATGAAATCGCCATGGTTTCCATGAGAAGGGAGGGAGAGAGTAAACTGACGACGTTTGAGGACATGTTTATAGGACACAAGTACATTTGTCAGGCAGATAACCTGAGTTCATTATAGTTCTCTGTCGACTTGCCTGTACATAATATAATTTGTAAACATGTATAATTTTTATAACCATAATATCAGTGAAAATACTTGAGACTGACGCCAAACACCGATGAAAATCTTGCGGATTTCAGAGCAGATGTGTCATTCCAATGAAACTTCTGATAAAGACATAAACAGACGTGCCAGAAATGTGTCACTTAACCAGCTGTATAAATGATAAGCTTGTCCAATCACATTACACGGCTTAGTCGGCTAAGACAGTTCTTATTTCTTCTTCCACGATTTCCATATTTTGCCAATAAAATATTGATTATCATACACCGCTGCTGCTTTTATCTCCAACCCTAAAGAGCACTTATTCATTTTGGCACAAATGACCGGAAAAGAGAAACGTTGGAGAGGATATTTTCATGTCTTTTGGATCGGGAAATACTGCAGTACTAAAAGCCGACAGCTCTCAAACAGTCTGTTAGGATAAGGAAAATGAATGGATAATTATGCACTTGATCTCGATGGATGAAAAGTCATTTGGAGAGTGAGAGAGAGCTTCTTGGAGGCACAGTTTGACTTTTTTACTGTATTAGCTTACTTGTGAAAATAATTTTACTTATACGTTAGCTGCAATGTAACAATAGGTGGTGCAATTTTATAACAAAATTATCGAACAATTCAGTTACCCGCGTTTTTGCTATATTCTTACATTGTTCTGAAAGTTAGAGCAGTATCCATTTTCTGTATCTATGGAGGTGATTTGTACACATTTTGCTGGTATGTAGGTTTGAAGGCTCATAGTGTCTTCCAGTCCCAGAGTCTACAGTACCAGAATTTCTGCGTCTGACAAATGTCCGTTGGTTCGTCCTGTTTCTTACCAACGAGAAGTGGGCATGAAAACAACGAGTGATGGGCTGTCTTCAGCTGTTGCTTGTGTGCCGCCTGTAGAGTGTTTTACTTACATAACGAAGAGGATTTTTCGAATTAAAATAACTCATATAGTATTCATTTTGTAGTTCACCTTGAATAAAATATCACCTAAAGCTAGAGTTAATCTATAAATATCAGTTTTCTGAATGTGTACGGTTGTCACTAATACGAGAGAAAAGCAGTAAACAAGTGGCTTACTCAACTCCCAAACAGCGATATGCCTTTCACAACACCAAATAAAGGAACACGGAAGCACTTATACATATTGATATTACTGTCTTCCTTATGCCACTGACAGAACCTGGATTCTCCCAGGGTTATATGTAGCCTACAATGTCTAATCGGAAGTATGTCTGTTTCCGCAAAGATCTTCAGTCGTGTAGTTTTATCATTGTTTTACCTGACCTGGATTCTTTCTGTTTCTAGCCAAGATCTTCAGCCGTATGTTGGTAATCCATCTCATTTCTCACGTTTTATTTCAGGAAATGATCCTTTACAATTTATTTATTTAATTGGAGTTTTACGATGTGCTGGAGAATATTTCACTTATACTACGACAGGCAGCATTACGTTGGGAGAAAACCGAGCAGAGCTCTGATCTGCTTCAAGTCTTATCTAACATATCTATATTGTACATATGAAAATATCACTTCTGGCAACCTCTTCAAAGATTCCCAGCAAAAAGAACTGGTTTGTCAGAACGTTAGGTTTTCATAGGGATGGAGCTGACTCTGACGTCATAGCATCGACCTATTCTGGGCGGCATTTACATATGGCTTTGTTCTGCAGCATTTGTGCGCTGTCAAAGTCCCCGAATTCCAGTGTTCATCATTGTAATCAAATTGATTTTTTCTCAGGCAAGCCCATTTATTATTATCGTCAAAGTAGCCATTAATGATTAAACACGTCTGGAAGACACAATTCCGTTAGACTATGCTACTTGTTTGGTGTCCAAATCGATGTCTTCTTTAGGTAATAAACCAAAATCTGGTTTCTGTGACAACAGCGATACATCCTTGGCAACCAGAAGAAGATGCCATGTTGCTGTGTGAGCGTAAGAATTACTTGGTCCCATAAAGGACTAAATTCTGACAAAGATCACATAGCTTGTAAACTGATGATGAGATCGCTATGGTGGTCTTTACTAGGTGACAGGGAAAGTAAAGTATAAGTTTCAAAGCACAAATCAAAACATAATTGTGTTTTTGTCTTGCGGATTTTAAAGCAAATGTTCCATTCCGACAGAAAACGGGACAACGATGTAACAAGCCGTGGAGGAAACGTTCTGTATAAATAAGAGGCTGATGCAATCACACTACACGGCTCAATGGGTCAGGACAGCCCTTATTTCTGCTTCCTTGAGACGATTTTCATATTTTACCAATACAGTATTGATCATGTCACATTGCCTTGCTATTTGTATTTCCAACACTTATCAATTTTGACACAAATGGCCGGAAAAGAGAAACGTTGGAGCGGATATTATAAAATCTTTTGTGTCGAGAATTGGTGTTCAACTAAGGGTCAGCAGACCCCTGACAAATTGTAAATACTAAGTGATTACCTGCGATAAGATCACTGTTGTAGAAAATGATTGGAAATTATGCACATGGTCCCGAAGGATGGAAAGTCTTACAGAGAATAATAGAGAGGGTCTTGGTGGCACCGTTTGCTCTTTAGTAAAACAACTTGTGTTTTCATGGCATTATTTGGCAAGTTATAAGCACACGTCACACGTCTGACAATCAGATTTACACGGCATGTACGTGAGAAACTGGTGGTCTGTAATATATGAACCATTGTCACGCTGTTCGAATAAATGGGTGAATAAGTAGGATTTCATTCCACATTGGATCGCCTTTTACAATCATTTGTAGAGTTGATGAGTAAAAATATATTTGCAATCACCAAGTTAGTTTGAAATTGATCACATTACAAAAGAATTAAAATTGTTTGCATCATAAACACACTTTGTTTCCACTTTGTTTCATCGAATAACCTTGGTGATATCGGTTTTGCCAACTTTCATATTATATGGAGCTGACTTGCTTTCGTGTGAGACTTTTTTTCTGTAACTGAAATCAAGCATGAAGAGGATTATGACATCGCCTACTGCTGTTCATTTGAACATGAATCTTGCAGATCTAACGCGAGCCACATGTTAGAATATTTTACACGGGCATAAATAACGGCCATTTTTATTTCCTAGTGGCCCATTGTTAGATCGTCGACCTCCTCCTGAACTCGCCCTGCCAGAAGAAGACACGCCACATGTACATACATTCTAAGGACTTGTCGTTCTCAAAAAGCTGAAGAATTGTGTGCTATGATGTAAAACCCAAGCATTCATTCATTCAATTTCCATTTACTTTCTGATTCAGACAATAATTGATCTCTGTTGTTTTTGTTGGTGTTTGTCTAATTTTTAGCAATTTTACGGAAAGAAGTTAATGGAGGTTAGATTGACACTGAGCTTTAGGCCAAGCCGTTAAGTTTTGCCGGTATGTAGAGGCAGAATTTTGTAAACGATTCTTACATATTAAAAGAGATTTTCTGTGCTGAAGGACTCTGTGCATATATTGAACTCAGTGCTATGGCTCTAACGGAGAACAAAACCGTCAAAGACTACAGGTGCAGATTTCTGATGCTGACGAAATTCCGCCGGATCGTGATGTTTCTAACCACAGAAAAGTCGGGGGGAAAAAAATGCTTGATGGGCTGTCATGAGTGTGGACGGCGTAAAACGTTTCTGTTGTAAACTGTTCAAAGAAGGCTTCAGGTTGTTAGAGAGTTCACAGACCCTGACGAGAGTATGTCCTTTGACTTTTGTATCCGAAATGGGATCACATGGCTTCACGCGATCTGTTGAGATCGTGAATCTCCCTGGTTCATTACTGGTCGTCAACGCTTGGATACATGGAAATGAAAGACTCTAAAACAAGTGATGACGAGCAATTCTGGTGTTTTCGATTTTCCGAGTCCATTTATCGCTGGAAGGTAAACGGATTTATACATCATATTGGATCTATTTCCTTTAGGGCGGCGGGAGTTTTGCTTGCTTTAGAACATTCGTAATGGACAAGAGTAAAATTTGACAAATGATACACCTCTAGTGAGGAGACATTTTCTCGAAGTTTACGACGTTATTTCTACAGACTTTCAACTCTCTCACTCCTAGTCGGGGCCTGCACGGTGACAATAAGCCGGCATGGAGGCCGAGTGTGGGAGTTGTATTTCATGTACGGTCTGCAAGTCACGTTTGTAAACGTTTGCCCGTAACTTGACAAGTGTCTGTGGTATACCCCTGGCACTCCGATTTCTTCCGCCCATATAAAAGTGTCGACCATTGTGTGAACGTCTAAATAAAGGCTCTTGAGTATGAGATTAATCGACAATGGAAAAAATCTATTCGAACTCAAATTTATTATGGCTGGAACGATCGTTTATATGATGGCTGATATTATAACTATTGATAACGTTTACTTGATAAACGTCTGCCAGCATAAAATATTTATGTCGCGATTATTTTCCAACACGTCTGTTGCTTCTTGTTCATTATATCGTCCTATTCTAAATTACTCGATCAATACAGCAATGTATTACCGCACAATTTATTGAGTGAACATTTATTTCCAATCCAGACATGGATGTGATTCTCTAAGGATGATTGGAAACAGGCAAACTTGAGGCGTAGATTTTGGAAGTCACGTATGTGATCCTGCTGGCAAGCTAGTACTCTTCTCAGGTAGATCTCAGTCGTGTTTCCAACAAATACTTCCTTCAAGTTGAAATTAAATCCTTGCGTAGTATTGATATATATATATAATTTGAGTCCGCGATAAAGTAGTAAACCAAAATAACCTGACAGAGACGAGCCAGAAAAATACAAATTCGTGAGTTGTATAAATAATAGTCCCGTTCAATAACATTACACAACTTAGTCAGCCAGGACTAAGTCTTCATTCGAGCTTCCGTGAAAGAATTTCCATGTAAACTATGATTAGGTTACCATGAAAGAAGTATTTGGGGAATTATGCATATGATCTCGACAAATCCCGATGGAGAAAAAAGATGAATATGACATATCAACATATGACATATACTTTGAACAATGTTTGGCGATATGGCGACAGGGAAAGAAAGATGAGAATTTATTTAGGTATCATTTAATATATGTTCTAGAATCAATATCATTAAACTGTATAAATCAGCAAGGTTACTTTTGGTACCATACATCCTCCTTGTATATACAATGAATTTCTTATTTGTCTCCATGGTATTCTAGATAATGCCAGCAAGATGTGAGCCATAAATATAAAGTCCTTTACAAATCAACAACTGATTTCTAATAGTTAACTGCCGAAATCTAGAAGAAATAATCTGTGTGAAATAAGTTATCATAGGAATACCCGATAAAGTATCTTGTGGTCTGCAACCTCTGTAAAGAATTTGGGTTTTCTTTAAAAATGCCACTCCCACACCCCCTGAAAAAAGTAATGTCAAAATAAATAATAAAATAGCCAAACCAAAATTTTCAAAATTGGAGTTGATATTTCAAAACATTAGCCCTCGGCTAACTATGCTGGTTTGTCCATAATGTGGAGTAGTTTTGCAGCAAATGTTTACACAACTTATATTTTTTAAGAAGTGAATAAATATGTAAATAATAAACTATGTAAAGTCATTTTATTTTTGTCAGCTAATGGTCTTTGTTTTCTTTAAGAAATAAACGGAAATGTTTTTGCTGGAATTAAAAGTGATCATGAATATGCATTTCCCTCTCCTGGACGTCTCGGATATGTTTGTTTCCATCATCGTAAGGTCCATAATCCTAGATAACAGGCACCGAATGCAAAACGTGAATGACAACACCGAGGGGTTTTTGAAGAACTCCGCAGAGAAAAATGGGAAGGAAAAAACGCTTTTTCGGATGTCTTCAGTTTGAACAGCGTAAAACGTTTTTCTTGTAAACTGTTTAGAGAACTCTCCAGGCTGTCAAGAAGTTTACAGACCCTGACGAGAGTTTGTCGATTGATACTTGTACCGAAAATGAGTTCACGTGGCCTTGTGACACTTAGTGTGACCAAGGATCTGGATGAATCGCTATTGGCAGTCGCGAGTGTGGTACGTAGGGGAACTTGAATCACTAGTTCTTGTTCAGGGAAGTCAAAAGGCTTTTAGGTTTGGTTTTTGCGAGTTATTAGTTTAGATAGCGCCAATGACGAGAACACCTCTCTTGTCCCGATTTTGGCAAACCTATCTAATTTTGTAGACACCAATGTTTTGTTCGCAAGTTTCACAGGGGTATGCAATGCACGAATATAATATTCCTGTGTGCAAAATCATCATGCTAATATGTTTTTCTGAATCTAGCAAAAATGTATCGCTATATTCTTATGTTCAGTTTAGTGGTTCACAAGTTTGATTAATAATTATTTAATGACATTTGCTGAGGTTTACAAATTTGTTCTTCTCTGTGATACGAAGCTCCTGATTATGTAATATGATTTTGTGACGTCAATGGAGCAAATGGCCGAACCTGAGAAATGCGACGTCATAAAATCTGTCTTCGAGCATTCAATGACCGGAAGGTACTAGTGTAGGGATTCGCGCAGGAGCTATGTCCAATGACTGGATATAATGATATACATATTATAATTATGGGATAAGCTTTTTTAAAATTGTGTTTTACATTACACGCTGCAACACGGTTTTGTGAATTTCAAAATGGACGTTAGATTGCTTTTGAAATCATAAAAATAAACAGGTTAAAAGCGAACAAAATTAATGAATATAAATTGAACAAAAATATAAAAGCAATACTTTTGTTTTTGCAAAAATTTCACAAGATAATGCTGTGATTTTTTGTCAGTATAGTACCGAGGGATAACGAAGGGCAAAACCCCTATACCTGTGTACATTCAAGTCTCCAAAACCAAACTGTTGTCGATTCAAGCCTATTGGCCATTTTGATCCTTGAGACAGGTGTGGCCCTATGTCTAGTATCCAGTGATCTTAAAGGTTTCTCTGGCACTCCTTACCCTCAGGTGTACAAAGGACTACACTTACGGTTCAAGTTCTGTCAAAATCTACGATGCCGCAGATAGGTCGCAGATGCCACAAAAGCAACAGGAGAGCGCCATCAGCATGTTCGACGTTGACAACACGCTTAGAGCTGTCACCAGAGCCCTTCACCCTAATGTATCAACGATTTGTCGTCTCAGGAGGAAGCCATGAAGAATTTAGTTGGAGAGTTAATCGCCTGCATGCTCGCCGACCGCGTATAACGAACTCGGAGTAACGCCACCATAATCGCCTCCTCCACATCCTCAGCTGTTTCAAGCCATCCACTGCCACAAATAATGAAACAGTCGGGCTCCATTATAACCGGATTTCAGCTCAAACGGTTCGGAACATCGCGGAATTGCGTGTGGCCATCACACAGGGGTGGGAAAACATTTCTCAAGTCGCAACTGGACATCTCATCAGGTCTATGCCTCGAACGATGTGTAGCAGTGCAGCAGGCAAACGGCGGATATAACCGCCTGAAGTGTGGAATTTCCCACACTGACCGCAACCATGTTTCTTAATCTGCCACAGGGCTACCAACGGTTGTTCATTTCGATAAGTTAAGGAAATGTTTTGCTAAGAGTCCATTTTATGCACCCGTGAAAAAGGGTATTGGAAGAAGTTTGATAACGCTGTTAATTTTATGAAGATATTGCGTGTTGCGTTTATATTTTTCTTCAGAACACTTATAGAAGGATTTGGTTTAAGAGACCAAAAACAAAACAAAAATTCTTGTCGTTCTTGACCAAAACAAACTTTGTACATACGTGATCAATCATAAATGCTTGAGTGGGTATGTCGACGAAGATTCTTTTGGTGGAGTCGACCAAGTTTAATATCGACTAACCTGATCATGGTCGGACTGACCACAAACGGCAGACGGCTTGTCGCTCGCACTTGCTCGCCATTAGCAATTAGTTCTGGCCGCTGCAGCGGCCTGGATGCTGCGATATCGCGTGGATTTCTCCTCAATCTGAGGCGCCTATAGCCGAGAGCTCAAGGTAGTTAGTGAACAACCAGCGGGAAGAATGTGTGTGCGAATTCACCCTAGGAACTGGGGCGTCTTATGATAATCTGGAGTGGTTATGAAGCAAGCTGCGGAAGAATGTGGGTTTCCACTTGGCTCTGCTCGAATGTTTTCCATCATAATGCTGGCCTCCGTCGTATGAGTGAAATATTCTTGAGTACGACGTTAAACACCAATTCAGTAAATAAGAAAATACATTTGGCAAGAAGAGGGTAATTTTCAATAAAGAGGAGACCAGTGCTAGATCAGTACTTCGTTGGATGCTGTAGAAACCCTCAGAAGTTCATGATGTGCCGGTATTAAACTAAAAGCTAATAATATGTAGTATGTACATGTAGTTTAACTGAATGAACTGTCCATTGTAGCAAGATATTTCAATGTTACTTATTGGTCATTTGCTCAATTGCTGTTCTCTACGTGTGTCTTTGTGATGGTGTATGGTGGTGTCTGCTGGTGTGTGTTTGCGTGTGTGTCTGTGTGCTGAGGTGTTCTTGTGTACAGATGTGTTTGGTTCACGCGCGCATGTGTGCAAACGACCGAGTTATACGTTTATTGCTTTCGAACATCTACGCCTCGGGGGAAATCTATCGACTATTGATAGATAATCTACCACAGATCGATCTGTTCAGAGACTAAAGCGGAGACAAACTCCCTTTCTGAATTAAGATCACGTGTACTCACACTCGTCGTCAACTCACATAGCCTGTTTCAACGAGTGTGTAATGGTATATCTCTTTAAAAGAAAGGATAAAAGGTCCTGCAAGTCTAATGGCTGCTACATCTGAAAGGCTACTGTAGTTGATGAGAGGACAGACGAATAATGCAAGTGGTAGGCACATCTGCTAACATGCCATCTCCATTATTAGTTAGTTATCTTTCAATTGGTTTCTAATTATCTTGCATCCAGCAGAGAGAAAATGTTTTCAGGCGAACATGCCTACAAAAGTAGTCAGCAGCGCCCCATTGTGTTTCAGAAGAAAGGTATGTATGAATACTTGGGGTTTACATCGTACTTAGCAATTTTTCAGTCATATGGCGCCGACTGGTTTTTAGAATGCATATATAGCGTGTCGTGTTGTGACAGGGTGAGTCCATTCCGGCAAAGTACTGCCGCCACAGGAACATCATGCCGAAGGCACCAAAGATTGAAACCCCATCCAGTAACATTATACTGATACCGGGCCGACCAGTCCTGTTTCCTTGTTCTAACGTCTCAGTGCTGGGTGCCAAGCAAGGCAGCAACAAGTAGCATTTTTAAAGTCCTTGGTATGATCCGACCGCGATCTCTCTACCTCATGGCGCATGCTCTAACCACCAGCGTTGATATGACCCGGCCTGGATTTTTCTATATCGTGGCGGACGCTCTAAACACAAGCCTTCCAGGAGGTCTTCGAAGAAAAGGAGAATTCTTGAGTACATCAATCAACAACAAACCAATTCGACTAGTTAACAGAACACACATGCAGGTTTTTTCTGCGTTGTATTTTCCACCTTATCACATTTGTTTAATGCTGATTAATGTCGCTCATGAATCTTCCATGTGCTTTAAATGATTACGAATCTCATGGCTTCTCGAAACTCTTGTTTCTTTCTTTATTTTTACAGTGTTTTAGTCAAATCTTGAAGCAAACGTCTTGAAAAGTGTTGCCCATATTTTTTTCTTTTGTAACAAACCAACAAGAAAAAGGAAGAATCATAGACGACGATGAAACGTATGTCAAGGAACATAACATTTACACTAACCTATAGATATCGGGTTTGTACATGGGAAAATCTGTTACACTGGCTGCTAATAATGACCAACCCTATTTGTAGGGTAGCTTAAAAAAGCAGAAAATACCATGATGATGAAAGCTAATAATTTTGATGATGATGTTTTCTGAATGGGAGAAATGTCTTTTGAAGAACACTGATAAGGACATCTGCATTTCTTTTTGTGAGACACTCACACATAAACCTCGTACAGTCTGTTTTTATTGGCGGTAAACGCTGATAACTTTCCCGGTACTGTCTATAACAGTCCAGTTTAGCGTTATGCTTTGGTTGATGTATTCCCTATCATGTCTTCCGGACAAAGTACACAATTATCATTAATCTCCGTTGGGAGATTCATTTGGACTAACTGTGTGTACAATGTCTGTTCAGGGGTATAAAGAATCATGTCTGCTTTCAAGTAAGGCCATCGAGTCATCGGTTTTGCTTCATCTTATCTCTTCGCACTGTTTCTGTTTCTGGCCAGAAGAATCACTCGTATTACTTTGTGTCTAATATGTTGCTGTTTCCGGTTGGCAAGATCTGTTGCATGACTGCCTTGCCTCACCAATTGCATTCATGTTATGCAAAATATCATTTTCTAGCAACCCCTTGAGATATTCGTTCTGAAAACAGTTTTGATCTAAAACTTAAACGCTTTTCATCACATGTCCAGTATTTAAGTGCGGTTTTGTTTCTTGTATCCGTCTGCAGTCAAAATCCCCGTGATGCCGTCTTTAGCATTGTAATCAGATTGATTTATTCTCCGGCACGTCTATTTGTTATCGCCCATCTCCTTATCGTCAAAGCCGCCATTGATGTTTAAACATCCCTCAAAGACACAATAGAGATAGACCAAGCTACTTGTTCGCTGTCTAAATAGATATGCTCTTTAGGGTAATAAGCCAAAATCTTTTTTCTGTGAGGAATGCGACTCGTGCTTGGCAACCTGAACAAATCGCCAAGTTGCTGTATGAGCGTAAGACCAACTTGTTCCCGTGAACCGCTGAAATGCTGACAAAAATTGTACAGTCTGTGAGCTGATGATGAAATCGCCATGGTTTCCATGAGAAGGGAGGGAGAGAGTAAACTGACGACGTTTGAAGACATGTTTATAGGACACAAGTACATTTGTCAGGCAGATAACCTGAGTTCATTGTAGTTCTCTGTCGACTTGCCTGTACATAATATAATTTGTATACATGTATAATTTTTATAACCATAATATCAGTGAAAATACTTGAGACTGACGCCAAACACCGATGAAAATCTTGTGGATTTCAGAGCAGATGTGTCATTCCAATGAAACTTCTGATAAAGACATAAACAGACGTGCCAGAAATGTGTCACTTAACCAGCTGTATAAATGATAGGCTTGTCCAATCACATTACACGGCTTAGTCGGCTAGGACAGTCCTTATTTCTTCTTCCACGATTTCCATATTTTGCCAATAAAGTATTGATTATCATACACCGCTGCTGCTTTTATCTCCAACCCTAAAGAGCACTTATTCATTTTGGCACAAATGACCGGAAAAGAGAAACGTTGGTGAGGATATTTTCATGTCTTTTGGATCGGGAAATACTGCAGTACTAAAAGCCGACAGCTCTCAAACAGCCTGTTAGCATAAGGAAAATGAATGGATAATTATGCACTTGATCTCGATGGATGAAAAGTCATTTGGAGAGTGAGAGAGAGCTTCTTTGTGACACAGTTTGAGTTTATTTCCTTTCTTACTGTTTTAGCTTACTTCTGAAAATAATTTTACTTATACGATAGCTACAATGTAACAATAGGTGGTGCAGTTTTATGACAAAATTATCGAACAATTCAGTTACCAGTGGTTTGGCTATATTCTTACATTGTTCTGAAAGCCAGAGCAGTATCCATTTTCTGTATCTATGAGGTGATTTGTACACATTTTGCTGGTATGTAGGTTTGAAGGCTCATAGTGTCTTCCAGTCCCAGAGCCTACAGTACCAGAATTTCCGCGTCTGACAAATGTCCGTTGGTTCGTCCTGTTTCTTACCAACGAGAGGTGGGCATGAAAACAAGAGTGATGGGCTGTCGTCAGCTGTTGCTTGTGTGCCGCCTGTAGAGTGTTTTACTTACATAACGAAGAGGATTTTTCGAATTAAAATAACTCATATAGTATTCATTTTGTAGTTCACCTTGAATAAAATATCACCTAAAGCTAGAGTTAATCTATAAATATCAGTTTTCTGAATGTGTACGGTTGTCACTAATACGACAGAAAAGCAGTAAACAAGTGGCTCACTCAACTCCCAAACAGCGATAAGCATTGCACAACACCAAATAAAGGAACACGGAGGCACTTATTGATATTACTGTCCTCCTTATGAAACTGACAGCACCTGGATTCTCCCAGGGTTATATGTAGCCTACAATGTCTGATCGGAAGTATGTCTGTTTCCGCAAAGATCTTCAGTCGTGCAGTTTTATAATTGTTTTACCTTACCTGGATTCTTTCTGTTTCTAGCCAAGATCTTCAGCCGTATGTTGGTAATCCATCTCATTTCTCACGTTTTATTTCAGGAAATGATCCTTTACAATTTATTTATTTAATTGGAGTTTTACGATGTGCTGGAGAATATTTCACTTATACGACGGCAGGCAGCATTACGTTGGGAGAAAACCGAGCAGAGCTCTGATCTGCTTCAAGTCTTATCTAAGATATCTATATTGTACATATGAAAATATCACTTCTGGCAACCTCTTCAAAGATTCACAGCAAAAAGAACTGGTTTGTCGGAACGTTAGGTTTTCATAGGCATGGAGCTGACTCTGACGTCATAGCATCGACCTATTCTGGGCGGCATTTACGAATGGCTTTGTTCTGCAGCATTTGTGCACTGTCAAAGTCCCCGAATTCCAGTGTTCATCATTGTAATCAAATTGATTTTTTCTCAGGCAAGCTCATTTATTATTATCGTCAAAGTAGCCATTAATGATTAAACACGTCTGAAAGACACAATTCCGTTAGACTATGCTACTTGTTTGGTGTCCAAATCGATGTCTTCTTTAGGTAATAGACCAAAATCTGGTTTCTGTGACAACAGCGATACATCCTTGGCAACCAGAAGAAGATGCCATGTTGCTGTGTGAGCGTAAGAATTACTTGGTCCCATAAAGGACTAAATTCTGACAAAGATTACACAGCTTGTAAACTGATGATGAGATCGCTATGGTAGTCTTTACTAGGTGACAGGGACAGTAAAGTATAAGTTTCAAAGCACAAATCAAAACATAATTGTGTATTCGTCTTGCGGATTTTAAAGCAAATGTTTCATTCCGACAGAAAACGGGACAACGATGTAACAAGCCGTGGAAGAAAAGTGCTGTATAAATAACAGGCTGATGCAATCTCACTACACGGCTCAATGGGTCAGGACAGCCCTTATTTCTGCTTGCTTGAGACGATTTTCATATTTTACCAATACAGTATTGATCATGTCACATTGCCTTGCTATTTGTATTTCCAACACTTATCAATTTTGACACAAATGGCCGGAAAAGAGAAACGTTGGAGCGGATATTATAAAATCTTTTGTGTCGAGAATTGGTGTTCAACTAAGGGTCAGCAGACCCCTCACAAATTGTAAATACTAAGTGATTACCTGCGATAAGATCGCTGTTGTAGAAAATGATTGGAAATTATGCACATGGTTCCGACGGATGGAAAGTCTTACAGAGAATAATAGAGAGGGTCTTGGTGGCACCGTTTGTTCTTTAGTAAAACAACTTATGT
Source organism: Acanthopleura granulata (assembly GCA_016165875.1). NCBI lineage: Eukaryota > Metazoa > Mollusca > Polyplacophora > Chitonida > Chitonidae > Acanthopleura > Acanthopleura granulata. The sequence goes on from JABBOT010000057.1 coordinate 14,682, forward strand.
TTTCATGGCATTATTTGGCAAGTTATAAGCACACGTCACACGTCTGACAATCAGATTTACACGGCATGTACGTGAGAAACTGGTGGTGTGTAATATATGAACCATTGTCACGCTGTTCGAATAAATGGGTGAATAAGTAGGATTTCATTCCACATTGGATCGCCTTTTACAATCATTTCTAGAGTTGATGAATAAAAATATATTTGCAATCACCAAGTTAGTTTGAAATTGATCACATTACAAAAGAATTCAAATTGTTTGCATCATAAACACACTTTGTTTCCACTCTGTTTCATCGAATAACCTTGGTGATCTCGGTTTTGCCAACTTTCATATTATATGGAGCTGACTTGCTTTCGTGCGAGACTTTTTTTCTGTAACTGAAATCAAGCATGAAGAGGATTATGACTTCGCTTACTGCTGTTCATTTGAACATGAATCTTGCAGATCTAACGCGAGCCACATGTTAGAATATTTTACACGGGCATAAATAACGGCCATTTTCCTTTCCTAGTGGCCCATTGTTAGATCGTCCCCCTCCTCCTGAACTCGCCCTGCCAGAAGAAGACACACCACATGTACATACATTCTAAGGACTTGTCGTCCCCAAAAAGCTGAAAAAATTGTGTACTATGATGTAAAACCCAAGCATTCATTCATTCAATTTCCATTTACTTTCTGATTCAGACAATAATTGATCTCTGTTGTTTTAGTCGGTGTTTGTCTAATTTTTAGCAATTTTACGGAAAGAAGTTAATGGAGGTTAGATTGACACTGAGCTTTAGGCCAAGTCGTTAAGTTTTGCCGGTATGTAGAGGCAGAATTTTGTAAACGATTCTTACATATTAAAAGAGATTTTCTGTGCTGAAGGACTCTGTGCATATATTGAACTCAGTGCTATGGCTCTAACGGAGAACAAAACCGTCAAAGACTACAGGTGCAGATTTCTGATGCTGACGAAATTCCGCTGGATCGTGATGTTTCTAACCACAGAAAAGTCGGGGTGAAAAAAAATGCTTGATTGGCTGTCATGAGTGTGGACGGCGTAAAACGTTTCTGTTGTAAACTGTTCAAAGAAGGCTTCAGATTGTTAGGGAGTTCACAGACCCTGACGAGAGTATGTCCTTTGACTTTTGTATCCGAAATGGGATAACATGGCTTCACGCCATCTGTTGAGATCGTGAATCTCCCTGGTTCATTACTGGTCGTCAACGCTTGGATACATTGAAATGAAAGACTCTACAACAAGTGATGACGAGCAATTCTGGTGTTTTCGATTTTCCGAGTCCATTTATCGCTGGAAGGTAAACGGATTTATACATCATATTGGATCTATTTCCTTTAGAGCGGCGGGAGCTTTGCTTGCTTTAGAACATTCGGAATGGACAAGAGTAAAATTTGACAAATGATACACCTCTAGTGAGGAGACACTTTCTCGAAGTTTACGACGTTATTTCTACAGACTTTCAACTCTCTCACTCCTAGTCGGGGCCTGCACGGTGACAATAAGCCGGCATGGAGGCCGAGTGTAGGAGTTGTATTTCATGTACGGTCTGCAAGTCACGTGTGTAAACGTTTGCCCGTAACTTGACAAGTGTCTGTGGTTTACCCCTGGCACTCCGATTTCTTCCACCCATATAAAAGTGTCGACCATTGTGTGAACGTCTAAATAAAGGCTCTTGAGTATGAGATTAATCGACAATGGAAAAAATCTATTCGAACTCAAATTTATTATGGCTGGAACGATCGTTTATATGATGGCTGATATTATAACTATTGATAACGTTTACTTGATAAACGTCTGCCAGCATAAAATATTTATGTCGCGATTATTTTCCAACACGTCTGTTGCTTCTTGTTCATTATATCGTCATATTCTAAATTACTCGATCAATACAGCAATGTATTACCGCACAATTTATTGAGTGAACATTTATTTCCAATCCAGACATGGATGTGATTCTCTAAGGATGATTGGAAACAGGCAAACTTGAGGCGTAGATTTTGGAAGTCACGTATGTGATCCTGCTGGCAAGCTAGTACTCTTCTCAGGTAGATCTCAATCGTGTTTCCAACAAATACTTCCTTCAAGTTGAAATTAAATCCTTGCGTAGTATTGATATATATATATAATTTGAGTCCGCGATAAAGTAGTAAACCAAAATAACCTGACAGAGACGAGCCAGAAAAATACAAATTCGTGAGTTGTATAAATAATAGCTCCGTTCAATAACATTACACAACTTAGTCAGCCAGGACTAAGTCTTCATTCGACCTTCCGTGAAAGAATTTCCATGTAAACTATGATTAGGTTACCATGAAAGAAGTATTTGGGGAATTTTGCATATGATCTCGACAAATCCCGATGGAGAAAAAAGATGAATATGACACATCAACATATGACATATACTTTGAACAATGTTTGGCGATATGGCGACAGGGAAAGAAAGATGAGAATTTATTCTGGTATCATTTAATATATGTTCTAGAATCAATATCATTAAACTGTATAAATCAGCAAGGTTACTTTTGGTACCATACATCCTCCATGTATATACAATGAAATTCTTATTTGTCTCCATGGTATTCTAGATAATGCCAGCAAGATGTGAGCCATAAATATAAAGTCCTTTACAATTCAACAACTGATTTCTAATAGTTAACTGCCGAAATCTAGAAGAAATAATCTGTGTGAAATAAGTTATCATAGGAATACCCGATAAAGTATCTTGTGGTCTGCAACCTCTGTAAAGAATTTGGGTTTTCTTTAAAAATGCCCCTCCCCCCCCTGAAAAAAGTAATGTCAAAATAAATGATAAAATAACCAAACCAAAATTTTCAAAATTGCACTTGATATTTCAAAACATTAGCCCTCGGCTAACTATGCTGGTTTGTCCATAATGTGGAGTAGTTTTGCAGCAAATGTTTACACTACTTATATTTTTTAAGAAGTGAATAAATATGTAAATAATAAACTATGTAAAGTCATTTTATTTTTGTCAGCTAATGGTCTTTGTTTTCTTTAAGAAATAAACGGAAATGTTTTTGCTGGAATTAAAAGTGATCATGAATATGCATTTCCCTCTCCTGGACGTCTCGGATATGTTTGTTTCCATCATCGTAAGGTTCATAATCCTAGATAACAGGCACGGAATGCAAAACGTGAATGACAACACCGAGGGGTTTTTGAAGAACTCCGCAGCGAAAAATGGGAAGGAAAAAACGCTTTTTCGGATGTCTTCAGTTTGAACAGCGTAAAACGTTTTTCTTGTAAACTGTTTAGAGAACTCTTCAGGCTGTCAAGAAGTTTACAGGCCCTGACGAGAGTTTGTCGATTGATACTTGTACCGAAAATGAGTTCACGTGGCCTTATGACACTTAGTGTGACCAAGGATCTGGATGAATCGCTATTGGCAGTCGAGAGTGTGGTACGTGGGAGAACTTGAATCACTAGTTCTTGTTCAGGGAAGTCAAAAGGCTTTTAGGTTTGGTTTTTGCGAGTTATTAGTTTAGATAGCGCCAATGACGAGAACACCTCTCTTGTCCCGATTTTGGCAAACCTATCTAATTTTGTAGACACCAATGTTTTGTTCGCAAGTTTCACAGGGGTATGCAATGCACGAATATAATATTACTGTGTGCAAAATCATCATGCTAATATGTTTTTCTGAATCTAGCAAAAATGTATCGCTATATTCTTATGTTTAGTTTAGTGGTTCACAAGTTTGATTAATAATAATTTAATGACATTTGCTGAGGTTTACAAATTTGTTCTTCTCTGTGATACGAAGCTCCTGATTATGTAATATGATTTTGTGACGTCAATGGGGGAAATGGCCGAACCTGAGAAATGCGACGTCATAAAATCTGTCTTCGAGCATTCAATGACCGGAAGGTACTAGTGTAGGGATTCGCGCAGGACCTATGTCCAATGACTGGATATAATGATATACATATTATAATTATGGGATAAGCTTTTTTAAAATTGTGTTTTACATTACACGCTGCAACACGGTTTTGTGAATTTGAAAATGGACGTTAGATTGTTTTTGAAATCCTAAAAATAAGCAGGTTAAAAGCGAACAAAATTAATGAATATAAATTGAACAAAAATATAAAGGCAATACTTTTGTTTTTGCAAAAATTTCACAAGATAATGCTGTGATTTTTTGTCAATATAGTACCGAGGGATAACGAAGGGCAAAACCCCTATACCTTTGTACATTCAAGTCTCCAAAACCAAACTGTTGTCGATTTGTAGGGTAGCTTAAAAAAGCAGAAAATACCATGATGATGAAAGCTAATAATTTTGATGATGATGTTTTCTGAATGGGAGAAATGTCTTTTGAAGAACACTGATAAGGACCTGTGCATTTCTTTCTGTGAGACACTCACACATAAACCTCATACAGTCTGTTTTTATTGACGGTAAACACTGATAACTTTCCCGGTACTGTCTATAACAGTCCAGTTTAGCGTTGTGCTTTGGTTGATGTATTCCCTATCATGTCTTCCGGACAAAGTACACAATTATCATTAATCTCCGTTGGGAGATTCATTTGGACTAACTGTGTGTACAATGTCTGTTCAAGGGTATAAAGAATCATGTCTGCTTTCAAGTAAGGCCATCGAGTCATCGGTTTTGCTTCATCTTATCTCTTAGCACTGTTTCTGTTTCTGGCCGGGAGAATCACTCGTATTACTTTGTGTCTAATATGTTGCTGTTTCCGGTTGGCAAGATCTGTTGCATGACTGCCTTGCCTCCCCAATTGCTTTCAAGTTATGCAAAATATCATTTTCTAGCAACCCCTTGAGATATTCGTTCTGAAAACAGTTTTGATCTAAAACTTAAACGCTTTTCATCACATGTCCAGTATTTAAGTGCGGTTTTGTTTCTTGTATCCATCTGCAGTCAAAATCCCCGGGATGCCGTCTTTAGCATTGTAATCAGATTGATTTATTCTCCGGCACGCCTATTTGTTATCGCCCATCTCCTTACCGTCAAAGCAGCCATTGATGATTAAACACTACACAAACACACAATAGAGATGGACCAAGCTACTTGTTCGCTGTCTAAATAGATATGCTCTTTAGGGTAATAAGCCAAAATCTTTTTTCTGTGAGGAATGCGACTCGTCCTTGGCAACCTGAACAAACCGTCAAGATGCTGTATGAGCGTAAAACTGACTTGTTCCCGTGAACCGCTGAAATGCTGGCAAAAATTGTACAGACTGATGATGAAATCGCCATGGTTTCTATGAGAAAGACGACTTTTGAAAGTGAGGACTTTTGAGGACATGTTTATAGGACACAAGTACTATTGTCAGGCAGATAACCTGAGTTCATTGTAGATCTCTGTCGATTTGCCTGTACATAATATAATTTGTATACATGTATAATTTTTATAACCATAATATCAGTGACAATACTTGAGTCTGACGCCAAACACCGATGAAAATCTTGTGGATTTCAGAGCAGATGTTTCATTCTAATGAAACTTCTGATAAAGACATAAAAAGACGTGCCAGAAATGTGCCACTTAACCAGCTGTATAAATGATAAGCTTGTCCAATCACATTACACGGCTTAGTCGGCTAGGACAGTCCTTATTTCTTCTTCCACGATTTCCATATTTTGCCAATAAAATATTGATTATCATACACCGCTGCTGCTTTTATCTCCAACCCTAAAGAGGACTTATTCATTTTGGCACAAATGACCGGAAAAGAGAAACGTTGGAGCGGATATTTTCATGTCTTTTGGATCGGGAAATACTGCAGTACTAAAAGCCGACAGCTCTCACACAGTCTGTTAGCATAGGGACATAAGGAAAATGAATGGATAATTATGCACTTGATCTCGATGGATGGAAAGTCGTTTGGAGAGTGAGAGAGAGCTTCTTGGTGACACAGTTTGACTTTATTTCCTTTCTTACTGTTTTAGCTTACTTCTCAAAATATTTTTGCTTATTCGATAGCTGCACAGTAACAATAGGTGGTGCATTTTTATAACAAAATTATCCAGCATTTCTGTTACCAGCGTTTTTTTGATATTTTTACATTGTTCTGAAAGTCAGAGCAGTATCTATTTTCTGTATCTATGGAGGTGATTTGTTCACATTTTGCTGGTATGCAGGTTTGAAGGCTCATAGTGTCTTCCAGTCCCAGAGTCTACAGTACCAGAATTTCTGCGGCTGACAAATGCCGACTGGTTCGTTATGTTTCTTATTAGAGAAAAGTGGGCATGAAAACAACGAGTAATGGGCTGCATTCATCGTAGACAGCGTAAGCGTTTTTCTTCTAAAGTGTTAAAATTCGCTCCAAACCGTCAAGGGTTTCACAGATGGCGTTGAGAGTTTGTCGATGGATTCTTGAAGCAGAATGATGGTGGAAAAGTTCGTCACTAATTTGTCAGAGGTCAGGGATTTTCTCTAAGAAGTCCGATTTCCTCCATGTTAGTGCCTTGGCATTTTTGCCAGGCTGTTGTTGAATAAGTGTGCTCACATGGGATTAACACCAAGGCATTGTTGCTACCTAATTCCTATTCAACCGTAACCCTAACTGAGGTTTCCTTTCTTTTTTCCAAGATCATTTAGCCATTTTTCCAGCTTAGCTTCCACATTTAAATTGTCTGAATCGTCATCACTCTATTGTGGCTTCTCTGCAGTTCTGTGTTGTCCATTTCATGCAGTTCTGTGTTGTGCATTTCATTTGTTTCGTGATACTTTTGTAATTGTTTCCATTCACCATGACATAGTCATTAAGGAATAATACCGCTGTTGAATTCGCCATGCAACTTAGATGGTTAGTACGGGTGTCAGTAATACGAGATAAAAACAGTAAAAAAAAAAAAGAACAACGGCTCGCTCAACTCAAAGACGGCGAAAAGCCTTGCACGAGACCAAATAAAGAAACACGAAGACACTCATACAAATTCAAAATACTGTCCTCCTTATATCAATAACAGCTCTTAGATTTAGATTCACCCAAGCTTACATGAACAATGTCTGATCAGAAGATTACACAACTATGTCTCTTTTCAGCAAAGACCTTCAGTCGTATATTTTTATTATTGTTTTACCGTATCTGTACTCTTTGTGTTTCCAGCCACTATCTTCAGACGTATGTTGGCAATCCATCTCAGTTCTCACGTTTTATTTCAAGAAATGATCGTTTTCAATTTAAGTATTTGCTTGGTGTTTTACGCCATGCTGTACATAATTTCACTTATATGACGGGTAGCATCATTATGGCGGGAGAAAACCGGGCAGAGCTCTGGTCCCCTTCAAGTCTAATCCAACATATTTATATTGTAACTTTGTAAATATCATTTCTGACACCCTCTTCAGAGATTAACACCGGAAAGAGCTGTCTTCTTCGGGACTTTCTAGTTTCATAGGCAAAGAGATGTCTCTTACGTCAGAGTATCGAGCTATTCTGGGCGGCATTTACGTATGGCTTTCTTCGGCAGCATATGGGCGTTATCAAACCCCCGAACTCCAGTTTTCATCATTGTAATCAAACTGATTTATTCTCCGGCACTCCTATTTTTATTGCCCATCCCCTATCGTCAAATTAGCCATTAATGATTCAACGCCTCTGTAAAACACTTTTAAGTTAGACCATGCCACTAGTATTTGTTTGGTGTCTAAACAGATGTCTTCGTTAGATAATAGACTAAAATCTGTTTTATGTGATGACAGCGAAACATCGGTGGCAACCAGCACAAGCCGCCATGTTGCTGTATTAGCGGAAGAAATGCTTGCTCCCGTGAACCGCAGAAATTCTGGCAAAGATTACGCATTTTGCGGACAGATAAGGAAATCGTTATGGTGGTCATCACTAAGTGAGGGAGAGAGGAAAGTGACAAGTTTCAAAAAACAAATGAAAATAAAGTAGTGTTTTCGTCTTGCGGATTTTAGAGCAGATGTTCCATTCTGGTAGAAAACCGGATAACGACGTAAAAAGCCGTGGCAGAAAGTGCCACTTAAGCTGCTATATAAATAATAGGCTCGTTCAATCACATTACACAGATTAGTCGGCCAGGACAGTCCTTATTTCTGCTTCCGTGGGAGGATTTCCATAATTTACCAATACAATATTGATCATATCACAGGGCTCTGCTGTTTGTATCTCCAACCCTAAAGAGCACTTATTAATATTGACACAAATGGCCGGAAAAGAGAAACGGAGCGGATTTTATAAAAAAAAATATGTGTCGGGAATAGGTGCTCCGCTAAGGGCCAGGAGACCACAGACAGCTTGTAAATACTAGGTGATTACCTGTGATAAGATCACTGGTGTAGAAAATGATTGGAAATTATGCATATGGTCCCTATAGATGGAAAGTCTTACAGGGACCAATAGAGAGATTCTTGAGATAATATTTTCATGGTTATTTTCAAGATGGATTTTCTCCTTCGGTAGCTATTAAGGCTGAGTAAACGAAACCAGTGGCCTTATTTAGCACGTTACCGACAAACATCACTCGTGCGACACAGACTTACACGCCAAGTTCGTGAGAAACAAGTGATGAATAATACATGAACCATTCTTGCGCTGCTCTAAAGAATGGGTGAATAATTAGGATTTGATTCCACACTGGATCGCCCTTACAAGTCTCAGTTGCAAATATGTTAATGAATCGAAGTATGTTTCCAATCACCAGGTTCGTCTGGAATGGGTTACATTACCGAAGAATTAAAATTCTTTCCACACTTGGTTTCCATTGTGTTTTATCTAATTCCCTTTTAATTGCTGGTTCTGCCAACTTTCATATTAAAGGAGACTGACTTGTTTTCGTCAAGGACTTTTTCTGTAACATAAGCATAAAGAGGATTGTGGCCTCGCCTACTGCTCTTGATTAAAGCACGAATCTCGCAGATGTTACGCGTGCCACATGCCAGATGATCTTACGCGGGCATAAATAACGGCCATTTTCCTCTCCTACTGGTCCGGTTGTTAAAACGTGGTCCTCATAATCGGGAGATCCGGGATCAATCCCAGGTCATACCAAGGACATTAAAATTATACCTCAGCATCTCAGCAAAGAGATGTTAGAGTAAGGAAACTGGACTGGGTGGGGTACCTTATTTGGTGTCTCCGGTGTGATGTTACAGTGACAGCAGCACTTTGGCTTATTTGGTGTCTCCGGTGTGATGTTACAGTGACAGCTGCACTTTGACGGCCTGAACTCGCCTTACCAGAATAAGAAATACTGTAAGTGCATACATTCTAAGGCCTTCTCGTCGTTAAATAACTGAAAAATTGTGTACTACGATGTAAAACCGAAGTATTCATTCATGTATTTTTTCATTCATTCCGGATTTACTTGCTGATTGAGATCTTTGTGTCGGTGTTTGCATAATTTTCAGCAATTTTACGGAAAGAAGTTAATGGAGGTTAGGTTGACGCTCAGTTTTGGGCCAAACCGTTAAATTTTGGCGGTATTTACCAGCAGAATTTTGTAAACGATTCTTACAAATTAATAGAGATATTCTGTATTGAAGGATTCTGTGCATATATTGAACTCAGTGATTGCCTTGAGTTCTGCTATGGCTCTAGCGGAGAACAAAACGGTCAAAGACTACCGGCGCAGATTTCTGAGGCTGACAAAAGTCTGCTGGGTCGTGATCTTTCTGGCTGTGGAAAAGTGGGCGGGGAAAAACGCGTGATGGGCTGTCATCAGTGAGGAGTGCGTAAAATGTTTTTCTGGTAAACTGTTCAAAGAAGGCTCCAGGCTGTCAAGGAGTTCACAGACGCTGACAAGAGTTTGTCGATTGACTCTTGTATCCGTTTTGAGCTCACGTGGCCTCGCGACATGTGGTGAGATCGCGAACCTCCCTGGTTTATAACTGACCGTCAACGCTTGGATACATGAAAGATGAAAGACTTTAAAACACGAGCAATTGTGATGTTTTCGATTTTCGAAGTTCATTTATCGGTGGAAGGTAAACGGATTTATAAATCACTTTGGATCTATTTCCTTTAGGGCGGCGGGATTTTGCGTCCTTTGGAACATTTGTATTGGTCAAGAGTAAAATTTGACAAATGATACACTTCTAGTGAGGAGATATTTTCTCCGAGTTTACGACTGTATTTCCACAGACTTTCAACTCTCTCACTCTTAGTCGGGGCTTCCACGATGACAATAAGCCGTCAAGGACGCCGAGTGTGGGAGTTGTATTTCACCAGTATAGTCTGTTAGTCACGTGTGGGAACATTTGTCTGTAACTTGAGAAATGTCTGTGGTTTATTTCCCTGGTTTTCACTCGTATGAAAGTGTCAACCATTATGTACATTCATTGTAATGATTCTGAAGGATCAGATTCATCGACAATGAATTAAGCCTTCGAGCTCATATTTATCATGGCCAGAACGCTCATTTATATGATGGCTGACATTAAAACTATTGATTACGTTTACTTGATAAACGTCTGCCATATATTTATGTCGCGAATATTTTCCAACACGTGTGTTGCTTCTTGTTCATTATATCGTCATATTCTAAATTACTCGATCAATACAGCAATATAATACCGCACAATGAAATAGGAGAACATTTACTGCCTATCCAGATATGGATGTGACGCCCTAAGGATGATTGTAAATAGGCAAACTTGAGGTGCAGATTTTGGAAGTCACGTATGGGATCTTCCTGGCAAGCTAGTGCTCTTCTCAGGCAGGTCTCAATCGTGTTTCCAGCATCAACCTAGTGCTCTTCTCAGGCAGGTCTCAATCGTGTTTCCAGCATCAACCTAGTGCTCTTCTCAGGCAGGTCTCAATCGTGTTTCCAGCATCAGCCTAGTGCTCTTCTCAGGCAGGTCTCAATCGTGTTTCCAGCATCAACCTAGTGCTCTTCTCAGGCAGGTCTCAATCGTGTTTCCAGCATCAAACTGGTACTCTTCTCAGGCAGGTCTCAATCGTGTTTCCAGCATCAAGCTAGTACTCTTCTCAGGCAGGTCTCAATCGTGTTTCCAGCATCAAACTAGTGCTCTTCTGAAGCAGGTCTCAATCGTGTTTCCAGCATCAAACTAGTGCTCTTCTCAGGCAGGTCTCAATCGTGTTTCCAGCATCAAACTAGTGCTCTTCTGAAGCAGGTCTCAATCGTGTTTCCAGCATCAACCTAGTGCTCTTCTCAGGCAGGTCTCAATCGTGTTTCCAGCATCAACCTTGTGCTCTTCTCAGGCAGGTCTCAATCGTGTTTCCAGCATCAAGCTAGTACTCTTCTCAGGCAGGTCTCAGTCGTGTTTCCACGACAAATACTTCAACTTCAAATTAAATCCTTGGGTAGTAATGACATATACTTAGGTTGAATGTACGATCAAATCGGAAACCAAAATAACCCAAGAGTGACGAGCCAGAAAAATATGAATTCGTCAGCTGTATAAATAATAGTCTCCTTAAATAACATTACACAACTTAGTCAGCCAGGACTAAGTCTTCATTTAAGCTTCCGTGAGAGAATGTAAATGTTTTACGAATAAAGTATTGATCTTAGAAGATTGCTGTACCGTTTTTACCACCATTCCAAAACAGCGCATATTAATTTTTGTGTACCTGACCGAAACAGATAAGCGTTCAAGAGGATACAAGCAAGTTTGATCCGGCATCCAGAAACCGGGATCACTGCATTGTAATAAACTCGTACCTTTTTTGATGACCAACTATAATTAACACGATAAACTATGATTAGGTTACCATGAAGAGAGTATTTGGAGAATTATGCATCTGATCTCGACAAATGTTGATGGAGAAAAAAGATGGGTATGATATATGAAGTCTGCATTGCACCATGTTTGGCGATATAGTGAAAGGGAGAAAGGTGAAAACTCATCCTGGTGCCAATTTATTTATGTTCTAGAATAAGGGAGTTTCGAGTGCGAGCTCTTTTGTTGTAGAAGGTAAAAAGAGTTCCACTGTGTCGTGTGGCTTGTCAAATATGTCTCACAATTTTGTTGATTTTAATTTACCGATCACGTTTATTTCCGTATTAGCGAGGTACAAACGACCTCTCCTTCAGTCAGGAGCTTCTTAAATTAAAAACAACTTCCAGCTCCTGAATATTCCCTAAATTACGTCTAGTTTTAAAGAACTTTGGGAAACTTTTCTTAGACACCCATGTTATAGTAAATGTAATTAGAAATAACATGTTTGACAGGTCACATGGTACTGTAGGGTTTTTCTTACCTTTAACGATGAAAGAGTTCGATCTCGAAACACCCCTATAATTAACATTAAATCGTATAAACCTACAAAAATTACTTGGTACCAAACATCCTTCTTGTGCATACTCTGAAATTTATGTTTGTCTGCGTAGTTAAATATGAAAGAAGTAATGTGCCCAAAATCAGATATCATCGGAATACCCTACACAATATTTTGTGGTCTGAAACCTCTGTAAAAAATTTTGGTTTTCGTTAACCCTCTCCCCCCATTCCCCTGAAATAAATACTATAAAATATAAATAATAAAATAACCAAACCAAAATTTTCAAAATTGCACTTGATGCTTCAAGACATTAGCCCTCTAGGCTAACTATTCTGATCTGTCCATGACGTGGAGTAATTTTGCAGCAAATGCTTATACAGCTTCCTTTTGCAAAAATTAATAAATATATAAATATTAAACTGGGTAAAATCATTTAATTTTTTCAGCTAATGCTGCTTGTTTTTTTTTTCAGAAATAAACGGAAATGTTTTTTTTTTTGGAACAAAAATTGATCATGAATACACATAACGTTCTCCTGAACTTCCCGGATGTGCCAACAAAGGATTACTGTCAGTTTCCATCATCTAAAGACCCAAAATCCAAGACGACGGATACCGAATTCAAAACGTTTTTTAAAGAACCCAGCGGAGAAAAATGGGCGGGGAAAAACGTTTTCACGGCTGTCTTCAGTTCAGTCTTTACAGAACCCTTCAGGCTGTCAAGGAGTTCACAAACGCTGACGAGAGTTTGTCGACAGACTCTTGTACCGGAAATGAAGTCACGTGGCCTCGTGACACGTAGTTTAACCGAGAATCTCATTGGGTCGTTATTGGCTGTCGTGATGTCGGTGCGTAGGTGAACTTGAATCACTAGCTGCTGTTCAGAGAGGTCAACAGGATTTCAGGTTTGGCTTCGAGAGTTGTCAATTTGGATAGCGCCAATGACGAGAACACCTCTATTGCCCTGATATAAGCAAACTTATCTCATTTTGTAGAAACTAAGTAGTTGTTTCTCAGGGGTATGTAAAGTACGAATATATATAACTGTGTGCTGAATCGTAGGGCGAATATATTTCTGAAAAACGTTACTGCTACATTATTATGTTCAAATCAGTGGTTCAAACGTTTGATTAATACTTAGTTAATGGTAGCATGACATTTGCTTAGGTTTAGTAATTTGTTCTTCTCTGCGATCCAAGCGGTTGACTATGTAATGTGATTTTGTGACGTCAGTCAGGCAAATGTCGGAGCCTGAGTCTGTCTTCCAACATTGAGTGACATGCACCGTAAGGTATTGGTGTAAGCATCCGCGGAGGAGCTTTGTCCAATGGCTGGATAGAATGGTTTACTTGTTATACCTCTGCGACAAGTTTCTTTACAATTGTGCTTTGCACTACACAAGGCAACACAAGGTTTTGCGAATATAAAAATTGAAGTTTGGTTGTTTTGGAAATCATAAGACTAAACTGCTTAAAACCCTATAAAGTGAATCAGTCAGTAATAAGTGTTCCCTCATTTGAAAGTGATCCTTTCTATGAAAAAGTAACAAACGGAAGTTGTTTTAGGTTACTGGAACTAGATTCGACTATAACTGCAAATGCAAATCTGTGGCGGATCCTCCCAGATATGTCACTACGACGAAAACGCTATCGTCTGTTTCAGCTGACTTTAGATCCAGATCACAAATACAACATGGCGGCATTTTTGAAGACCTTAGAAAGCAAAGAAAGGTGGACAAAAAAAGAAAAGGTTGAGAAGTTGTAATCTGTTTGGCAGCATAAAACGTTTGCCTCGTAAACTGTTCAAAAGATGGCCTCACTTCTGTGAAAGAATTCGCACACGGTGATTAGAGAGTTTGTCGATTGATTCTTGCGCCGGAAATGAAATCACGTGGCCTCGCGACATTTGATATGTTCCAGAAAGAGTCTCATTGATCACGGTCACGATTTCACTACCAGAACTTTACATTACCAACTTTTGCTTATAAAGTTCAACAGTCTTCGATATTAAGGTTTGAGAGTTGCGCATTTACATAACGACAAGGCCTTTTTCAGACCTCAGTTCATGTAGTATACCGTTTGTTTCTAAGTCGCAAATGAAACTGGCTATGTGGCGGTCACATTACATACCCCCCTCACTGCTTTAGTCCAGTCCCCCATTGATATAGTCAGTGTAGGACTAAAGTTCGTCGCAAAGCTCAACACGGTACGGTGTTTGAATTGATAGACAAAGATTTTCCCCTGACCGATGTCCTGATAGACTGGAATGTACATCATAAATCTCTTGAGTGGCTGTGGCCTTATGTATAGGTTAATCAAATTATAGCAAATAAGCTAACCAGGCATCCTGTGCACATTTAGGCAATATCTTCTCTTCATTACGGACAATTGCCCAGCTAGGCAAAATTCCGACAATTTGCCTCCAACATTGTCGCCTCAGTGAACATTGTAATATAGTACATTACAGGACAAAATTGCAAATCATTTTGATCGGAAAGTCTACACAACATTGTACGCTGGAAGAGAATGGGTTTTGTCGTTGGAATGTTTGTTGTGACGCTAACTTAGAGGACATTTGCATTTTTTCTAAGGCCTAACCTAGGACAACAAGAAAACAGAAACGTGTAGTGAAAACTTTAAATGATTGCTTAAATATGAAAACAGGATGAAACAGTGTGTGCATAAAATAGCAGAGTACATGGCTCAATGTTTTTACATAGTATGTTGACAAAAGCGTTCATCTGTGGTTCTATTAGCGTGAGTGTACCCTAACAAATACTCCTGCGACACATTGAACATTAGGTATCATCCACTGGTTTTGCGTTAAAACCTTAAACAATCGCAGGGAGTGGGTGGAGAAAGACTACTGTTTAATTATGAACTGATTATTTTCGGAAGTGCCTGGAGACCATACATCACAAATACAGTTGCATGTTTGTAGAAACAATAGTTACAACCTCTTCGACTTGAGTTGTAGTTAAAGCTGTAGCTACAGCGAGGGCATTCATTGCTTTTGTAGAGCCCGATGTTTAGACGTGATGTAAACTGGAATTGATCTCATGTATTCTCAGGTATATTCAGTTGCAGATTCTCGCCTGTAAAAGCGGGTTAAAGTTGTCCTACGTCATCAAAGGGAGATATATTTGTAAGAGAGTTACACCCAAATCCCAAAGGAACCTCTGTATATGATAGAAGAATTTTGCTGTTGAACATTTGGAAGTATCAGTTGAAGTGTTCCACGGAAACAACAACAAAAGAACAAAAAGAAACTAAGAAAGGGCTAAAGAAATCGTGTTTTGTTTGTCTATCTATTATGTATCGAATCGGAGGCGATGCTATTCGCAATGCATTGAATTCTTCCCTTCAATGTGTCACATCCCTCACATCGGATATCACTTTTTTACGAACGTAGAACATCTTAGCTAATGCTAGTGTCGTTGTTACGCCTAATGCACGAGGCAGGTTTTTCATTTTGATAGAATTTGATTGTCCTTGTGCAACTGATGTGAATCGATCGAAGCAATTTATTAAGTCAAATTAAATCAAATTTGCCGTCTTTACATACATGTGCTACACTGATAATCATGTAAACCAAAAAGCTAGAGCCTCAATTTTTTTCTTTCTTAGTTTTCTCCACACATTCAAAGGCAAAATTTACCCGTCATGAAATCAATCCCAGTTCCTTCGGCCATTTCTCGCTGAGAATGCGTTCATTAGCACTATTCACTTTGGAGCACTTTGCTCTCCTCTACTTAGCAGAGCGCAACAGCTTGACGAACAGCGCATTTGGCAAGCCCCTTGATCATGGCTTTGAAGCAGAATGTCAGATCTGTTAAACTGGTGAAGAGAGCTGGAAAATTGGCTAAGAGGGCAAATGACCCATAAATCTCCCTAGAGGATTCCTTCAATGTGAATCGTAGACCTTCACAGCTAACACAAGTAATGCTGGGGTATAATAAAATCGTCCTCACTTCAAGATGGTGTCAGGCCATGGTCTGTCATATGAAGTTCAGTCTCCGTGATAACAGATTTACAATACACTGTCAGCTGTGAAGGAGCTCAAGTCGTCCAGGTATCCTGGCCATGGAAACCGGAAGTCCTCAGCCGACAACAGCCGTTGTGCTGTAAAGGTGTAAGTAATACACGCTACAAAATCGAGTTGTCCTCAACGAAAATCACACGCACACCTCACAGGAACAAGGACTCACACCTCACGGGAACAAAGACTCACACCTGGCAGAAAGAGTGTACCAAATCACCTGATGGTATGAGCGCAATGAAAAGTCACATAGGCAAATTCCGTCAGGATAGACATTTTCCTGTTCTGATTGATCAGGTAATGCATAGGCTGACTGATTGATTTCTTTGAAGTTGACTGAAGTTAAGGTCTCAACACAACCTTGCTGGGATGTATTCTCTCCTGCGCTACTGCTGGAAGTGAATGATATTTGTGCGCTGCCACCTTTAAACAGCAGCACCTGGCGTAAACTCGACTCCAAGCCTACCCGCTGTTGACATTTCCTTCGCAGAAAAAGTTAACTTGTGCTCGTTAACTCGTAAATGTTTCCTGTGTTTCTGTTTGAAATTTTGTCTTCAAGAAAAGTTTTTGACTTTCAAATTTGTATCACCTTTGTCGATAATTCTTTAGCAAAATTGAAGCTGACACACCTGTTCACCGGGAAATGGACACTCCTTACAAGTTTGATACTTTTCCTGTGTGTCTTGTTATTGTCCTGATGTTAAGCAATACTGGTGACTTACTACTGTTAGGATTGTTATGGAGAGAGTTTTCATACTGTATAAAAGTATATCAGTCAAATGACGTGAAATAATGCGTACATGTATAACACGCAAATGACACGACATAATGTAATCGTGTATAATCATCAAATAAGGTGACATAATGTGCACATGTATAATCATCAAATTACTTGACACAATGTGTGCGTGTATAACCATCGAATAAGGTGAGATAATGTGTACTTGTATAACCATCAAATGACGTGACATAATGTGTACGTGTATTACAAGCAAATGAGGTGACATAATGTAATCGTGTATAATCATCAAATAAGGTGACATAACGTGAACATGTATAACAATCAAATGACGTGACATAATGTGTATATATATGAGTGAAAAATGGCGGCTTTTATCTGTATCAAGATGATAAGGAACATGTTAGCTTTTGTCATGGGCGTGTGTTTTCAAAGCTGTTGTTCTTTGACAGAAGAAGCAGGTTTCCGTACATTGTATGGGGAGGGCTAGCCTCTTCCGTATAACATCAAATCTGTAATCTAAAATACGGGCATGTCACCGTGGACTGGAGATAGGATAAAGGTGACTACAAAAACATTTGAAACAAAAACGGCTAGGACGAAAAGATAAGTTCCTGACAGATATTTTTGTACAGCACTAACCTGGTGGCTGCTGGTGTCAGGATAACCTTGGACTTATAACCTTGATGGTAGGACGGTTGCGTGTTCACCCACTTGGGCTGACATGCCCTGGACTTGATCACTGTCACCGACCAACTCTGGGCATCCCGGGTCTTCACGTCGCCACGCGATACTTTCCAATACATTATTATTATAGATCGCTTTGTCTCTCGATGTGTTTGGGAAGTCGTGGGGAAGTCGTGCGGCTTAGGAAAAGTGTTTCATCAAGGAGGTCGTCAGAAAGACAGGGTGATTCATTTCTTAAACGACGTGACAAAACAAGGGCTAAATTAACGAAGATTGCGTCCAGACGATCGTTAATCACATTTCCGTGATAAGAAAGAAACTGGAACAAGTACAGAGCTTCTGGATGCTGGCTGCTTGCTGGAGCCGCAGCACAGTCTCTGAATCGACCGGACCTGTGTGGCCTTTCGTCGGATGTGACTTTCATTTAAGATCGCCTGACTTCCGCCAAGAAGCCAAGCACACCCAAAATACATGTAACAAAATCCGTCAGGAAGTTGTTGAATTCTGGAGGATTACTCCGGCCCTGCGTGCGTTTTTTCCAATCATAAATGTGACCGGAAGCATATGAATGAGACAACAATCAAATAAACAAATACTCTGTCTTCTGGTGGCAGGTCGAGCCCAATGCTGCCAATGTGCTGCCGCCACTGTTTTCTGTTTTACAACGGATTGGTATGGTATCGCGATTCCGCAGGCTCTCGTCTCACTCCGAGAACGTCGCCTTTCAAGCCTGCCGAACACACCAGACGTGACACCCTACCCAGTAACATTATACTCACACCGGGACGACCAATCATGGTTTGTTGCTCTAATCGATGAATGCCAGCAAGTGCTTTCTAGATGTGAATCCCCAAAAGAACAAAAGAGAACGCGAGAAAGGGTTTAATTAAGCTAGGGACGAGAATGAGGTTGCCTTTAGATATGTTTGAGATGACGTTAGTTAGTCTATAGATGTAACAAGGTCATTAAATAGAAAGAAGACAAGAAAAATTTTAAAAATAGTACAAAAACGATACGATTAATTCTCTATACCAAATACTAGACACACTTCCTGAGGAAATGCCTCAGTTCAACCGACCAGTCGCTGTTGCGTACGATCTAAACGGAAAACGTAATGCGGAAAGTTAAAGAAGGTATTTACTTAACAGGATCCGTGTTTATGTCCACTGTTTTTGTCTCATACCATTCTATGTGAAGGCGAAATGGAGCTCCGCTCTGGGAACAAACTGTTATATGATCAAGTAGTCAGGACGTGAATTTGTAAGCCCTCTCATAGTTTGGAACGGAAGACTGATAAGACTAGGATCGGTTGTCTACATCGTTTATGTAAAGATATCCCATTGTCTAATCAGATTTATTCGTTTAGGTTACATGTCAGCTGTAATGAAAGTGGCACGTATTGTATTCAATAAGCAGGACGATATTGATCTAGCACTACTACCATTACTTTTGGTGTAGATGCTGTGAATCGACCAAAGCGAATTGTTAAATCAAA
Organism: Acanthopleura granulata; assembly: GCA_016165875.1. Taxonomy (NCBI): domain Eukaryota; kingdom Metazoa; phylum Mollusca; class Polyplacophora; order Chitonida; family Chitonidae; genus Acanthopleura; species Acanthopleura granulata. The sequence goes on from JABBOT010000057.1 coordinate 33,849, forward strand.
CTTAAAAGATTCCACAAAGCGAATTGTTAAATCAAACTTAAAAGATTCCATAAAATTGTAAGAAAGTAAAGAAGGAAAGCTATAAAGCAAAAAGGACAAATCTTGCCTGAGTCTTGTTTAGAAATTTTTACCATACATTCAAATGCAAGAAAGCCAACACTTTATCCATTACTAAACGAATAGCAATTCCTTTGGCATTTCTGTCTCGGATCGAGTTCATTAGCCTTATTTACTGTTCCCCTGTCCTTGGTACTGCAAGGTATATTGAATCGTTCGATGCAATCGCAAAAGCAAAAAGCATTGACGACAAATAACATCGGCAAATACAATTTTACTGCTCTGATGTAAGGCGGGATCCGTCCTACTGCCTGGCAGCTGAGTCAAATCGGTCCCAAAATAATACTTTTCTATTTATTTGTAATTTTGCAAATTTAATCTTGTAATTTAAGAATGTATATGTGTATTCAATAGAGTGTCAATTTCGGCATCAACTATAATATAGTTAACCAACTAAAATGTCCCAATGTTTATTTTGATCAATTTGAGGTTTGAATATTTTAAGATTTTGTTCCCCAAAACGCTATGTGCACAGGACCCAAGAATATTTCACTCATACGACGGCAGGTTGCTGGCGGATGGTCGTGCAGGACTTCCATCATGGTTATAACAACAACGTTCAGGTCGGATATACATATGATCTGTTTGCTTGTTTTTAAATAAATTGATAATTTAGATATAATAATTTGAATTGTATTTTTAAATATATATTTATTGATTTCAAAACTAAACAAAATCCCAATGTATGGCGTAGCCTTTAAAGGAGAATACCGGGGTATTACAACGTAACTTGCAGTGAAAAGAGTAAGATTTGGACATTGAAAAAACACCATGCGATAACTTTTTACACGTTCTCTAAGAAACATATGGCTCATCGCCGTTAGCTCGCATACATGTAGCTGAGGGAAGACGCCGGTATTTCAAGGACCCGATGCTGGTTGACTGATGTGAAATGGGCCCTTCACGCTCTAGGGGTAAAATATCAAGCCGGGCTCCTTCCCGTTCGTATTCGACGTCTTATTTGTGTAATCAAAAACCGCACACTGTGGCAACCTGCCAGCTCTTCGTTCTTGTTTGTATACTGAACTCGCATCCCTATAGCGTAGCGCTATGTACATTCAAAAGATAGAATGGTAATAATTTCAGGGCCTGACTAATGTTATATCCGCTAATCGTGCTTTGCATAATCCTGTGCTCTGATTGATCAAAATCATTTCCACAGTTACGTCAGCTGTGGATGGATGTATTTATAATTTGCGATGAAATGAGTGTTGGTACCGGAACTAAAGAAATTAAAAAAAGTATTGATGGTCGTTTTAAAATCTTCAAACCATACTCTTTTACCACAAACTGCCCAATTGTCACCCAATCTTTTCCTTTAGCCGAAAACCATGACCCAGGTTTCAGCCTCATGGACAAGGTAAATCCTGTCGATAAAGCAATCAATTGAGGGATTGATTTCCTTGGAATTGAGTGTATTTCAGGTCTCATTACAGCCTTGTTGGGATGTACGTTCTCTTTAATAGCCTACTGCTCATAGTTCCTCTTATTTTTACGGGGCTGTCGTACAGGAGCTCCAAAAAGGCAAGAAGACCATGGATTTACCCATTATAAAATTAATCTCTGATCATTTGGCATTTCTGGCACGGGACGAGTTCATTAGCCCTATTTATTGTAGAGTATTTGTTCTCCTCTGCTTAGCAGAGCTCAATAGCTTGACGAAAAGTGCATTTGACGAGACTCTTGATCGTGGTCTTAAAGCAGAATGTCCGGACTGTTGAACTGGCACCTCGGTGAAGAGATCTGGAAAATTGGCCAAGATACCAAATGAGCTATAAATCCCTGGGGGATTCATTTAAAGTGAGCCGTAAACCCTCACATCTGACAATGTAATAGTAAGGCATGAGAAATCCGAATCGCTCCTGGAGTGTAATAAAATCGACAACACTTCAGGGTGCGATAAGGCCCTGCCCCGGGATTGTATGGTATTCAACGCCTGTGATAACCGATTTCCAAGTGACTATCAGTGGCTAGATTTCCAGACCCTGAAAAGAGTATGGCCACAGATGAATACAAGTGCTGTTGTATTGATTAAGGATATATACACCAAGAAACGACAGCAATCAAATCGTTTTACACTCGTCCTCATAGGCAACAGCGAGTATAAGTAAACATAACCTCACTTTGGCGGACATCAGCAGTGTTCTAGAACATGTCTTTCTTATGGATATACAACTTCTTGGTTTATCCATAAGAAAGACATGTTCTAGTGTACTTCCATCCCAACTTCTAAATGCCACTTAAACAAGTTATCAGCAGTGTTGACAGATACCAATGGGAAAGAATCACCTTTGAGCAATGTTCATTTAATTAACTATTTAATATTTTGACTGACTGATTATTTCCTTGGAAGTGTAGGAGAACAAGGACGATGTTAGGGAGACCGAGAGCACGAATCCCATTTTTCCCAATCCTAGCTTGCTCGAGTAGCGAGACGTACAAATAGTGGACCAGAAATGCTATTCATAGGGACTTCATCAAACCTGCATTACTTACCTGTAAGAATGGATTTGAATTTTAATATGACATCTTCTTATATTCTATTGCAAATTATGTATTATGAAAGTGTAACATGAAATACAAATAATGCAAGCACGGAGTACTGGAAAGGCTCAATGACTGCTTCCTGTCAAACCTTCTGTTGCACAAGAACGTATGAATTTGGAGGAATCTAGTCTGTAAAGTCACAAACTCACATTCACGATGATGGAAAGGTATACCGTAGAGCAACACAGCTGTGCGGTCTTCCGCCATGCAGAACTAACATGCACAGGATTTCGAGTGACCCCGCTCCGGACATTCCCAGTCCTCACGGCGCTTTGGTCGACTCTCTAATACATCATTATTATAGATCGTTTTGTCTCCGGATGTGTTTGAGAAGTTGTGGGAAAATCATGCTGCTCAGGAGAAGTGTTTTAATCAAGGAGGTTGTCTCAAAGACAAGGTGATTCATTTCCTAACCGAGGTGACAAAACAAGGGCTAAATTAATGAAGATGGCGTCTAGACGATCGTTAATCACTTTTCCGCAATAAGAAAGCGAATAGAACAAGAACAGTGCTTCTGGATGTTAGCTGCTTGCAGGAACCGATAATGTTCAATGTCTAGACTTCGTCTCACTGTGTATTAAGCCTGTATTAAAAGCAGGTTAAAGGGTACGTGGTAATTCATGAGTAACGACAGATGATGATAAAGTTGCTACTTTTTGTTATTAAATAAGTGTATATTTTCATTTGCTTAAAGAAGATTTAATCGCCTCAGGCAAAAGTTGGTTTGTGTCAAAAGAAAATGAATGCTGGTATATAGTATGAAAACAACTACAAAAGAACTTGTATCCGTCCTAACAAAGTGGAAATGCACATAAAAGAGTGTTTTTTCAGGTGTAGGGATTGGGTATAGACAAAAACAAAGACAAAAAAAATTGTGTTCAACTTTCGTTTTCATCAGGCATACTGACCGTCAGCAGCATAAGATCATAGTTATGTACGATATGGTCAGTGTTCACTTGACAATAATGGTTGCTTAACAATTTAGAACCAGGAAGCACATTAGGACTAACACAGAGGAGTGGCCAAGTAAGTCAACCATATCACAACATCACAGATGAAGACTGCTGATTGGTTTGATAAACAGACCAATAAGATAGCCTTATATAAACAAGCAGGATAATCCTATCAAAATATCGTATTCATTTAGAGATTTTACATCCATGCACAGTAAGCCTTATGTATATTGTAACAGTAATTAAAATCAACTAGCATGTACAGTTGGATCACATGCATGGCACAAATCATATTTATTTTGCTTAACCGCAGACGTTCTGCGACAGGTAAAGGGTGTATTATGCCGATTAAGATTGCTTACCTTGAAATATGCAAGCTTATAACATCGTCCGCTCATTCTCCAGATTTTGCTCCACAACAGTCAGCTACTGTAAAATACGGGAAGTTTGATACCACAACATGTGTACTAAACATGTCATCATTTGTATTAAAGATAAAGTGTTCATACCAAAACAGCTGTACGTATAAAATTTTTAATACGAAACCATGTAGTGTGTTTTGCCGGCGTTCGTTGTTTGTCTCTCTGTCTGGCAGTTTAGGAGTCTGTCAGCAACATGGCGGAAAAGATTACGCACAGATCTGGATAATAATGTACATGACCTTAGTATAAAGACCAATCCAGGGACTTTTAGTGGTGATCTGTTTTCGGAATTGGGATCCAAGATTGTTTCAAGTAATTCTTCACAACGATGAGATAGAACAGAAATGCGGAAAAAAAACCCTTGTCTGTGGGAATCAAGAGGTGGTGTGCAGTTACTAGGGTGGGGGTTTGCACTGTGGGTGTTTCTTGTTCTCCATAGCAAAACACACACATTGCAACATGCAGGCAATTTATGCGGAAAGGACAACAATATTTCTATCGTAAACAAGAACCGTTTTTTTTTTGACGACTAGAACATTGTCATCGCCGCTGTGATTTTACTTTCTATGCTGTAGATAATTGCTAATTTGCGTGGTGGAAATGAAAGAAGCTCACTCAGTGCCTGGAGTGCCGAAATGCAGTCTCTTGGAACAGATTTTACGCCTGTTGTTTTCAGACGTTCCCTAACTGGGCAAAAAGCCCAAAACAACAACAACAACATAAACTATACTAAAAGAAAGTTGTATGTAACATCATGACAAGTGAGTTTTGACAAAGACATAAATTTACATTCAGTTGATTTAAATTTTGCATAACAAGTCTTTCATTTGGAACTGATCTTGCGAGTGTAAAACGGTTTTCCTATCCATTGTATGTGATTGTAACGAGGTATTGACGCCATCATCACTGTGGAACTGCACTGTGAATCGGTCACGATGCAAGGATAGGATGGGTAGGAATGTTGTATGATCACTCAAACTATGATAGATTTGTATCGTTCAAATAGGCCGTTCATATGAGATACGTGTTGCTGTGTATAAATGACGGCAACCTTGAAAAGTTTTTGCTAAGACTCTTCTGAGGAGCATTCAGGTCACTGGGGAGAGACGGGGTCTTATCAGAAACGAAAAATGAAGTAATCCAGAATGTATTACCTCAGACAATCACATACAGCCCTGTAAAGAAGAGGAAATCAAATCGCATTCTCCACTCAGATTCTTTATTAATTTGTTTGCTGGGGAGCAATCAGTGAGATTCACCTCCAAGAACGTTCCAGCAGGGCAATTAAGGACAAGGTTTGATTAAAAGTCACCAGCTGACCTGGTTTCGTCTAGAAGCAAGGAATATAAATCGCCGTGTTTCTGTAGATAAATCATACTGAGGGGAAATACCACCAATCGTAACATCAAGAATGAAAAGAAAACGAGTTTAGTCATACCACGCTCGCTGGCATTCGATTCGTTCTTACAACTTAAAGGATATATGCCTTTAAAGTATTTTAGGAACAGAATTGTCACATACAGAATGCCGGTTAACTCACATTCTGAAGTTGGTCCCTGCTAATGTTAAGATGTATATTAAATGATAAAACGTATTAGTTTTGTTTCATTTGCATTTTTCATGTTCTGGATGTCAGCTAATCCCTTTCAGTCGGTCTAAAGGGAACTTAAGGGATTTAAAGACCCCGCTGAACTGAAGGGCAACATCTGAGGATGGTGATATATGCATGTGCTTCTAGCTAAAGCTTGTATACTAGACCAATCCCCACGTTAGCCTCAGGTGCTACCGAAAGGATTCCACCGTTTCCAGTGTTCTTTTGGTAGTGGTGATATTAAGCTCTCTCGTGTAGTTTTACATGAATTTCATTCCCACTTATATGACATCTATGACACGTATAAAAGTTTGCCATTATAACTTGCCAATCTCCCAGGTTTTCCATTCATATTATGCAGTGGTTGTCATCGAGTAAGTATTGAAATATAATTATACATGGCTTTAAAAACAATAGAAATGCAAAATGAACTGTTCACGACAATTTAACCCTTACGATATTACAGGTTGGGTTACACTTTATCCACGTTAAAGTTAACCAGAAGGAGAAATACGTCATTATCAACAACAGGGAGCTTGTTGTAGGCACTTCACCAGTGTGGTACCTGTTCAAATCTAGCCCTCGCTTTTAGGCCGCGGTGTTTAAGTCTACAAGTTTGTCACGACGGTGCTTTACTTCGGATATTCTGCTTTACTCTGAGCACTCCGGTTTACTCTGGGCACTCCGGTTTACTCTGGAGACTCCGGTTTACTCCACCCACACAATTTTATTTTTGACTATCCATATAAATGCATATTAAGAGGTCGCAATTTGTAAACCTTTAGCCCTATGGGACTTCAGCAGAGTTAAGTTTCAAAGTCTGTGGTTACTTTAAATGAAATTCATTATAAACGTCACTGGTCTAGGATTGCTAAAAATGTTGTGTTTCAATCATATTTAACAGAACAGCGGTCACAAGAAAGCTGAGTAAAGGAACCAAACCCCGGGGACTCTAGCAGAGCCCTGGTTCATTTGACAGGTGTCTTCTTCTCCTACAGATGTTATCGCTATGTTCCTAATCATAAGGTCATCGCTGAATAGTCATGGTCATGCTGTATTGTTTGTCTATATCTCGATTTGGCGTTATTTAGCGCTAACATTTTCTTTGAGGCGAGAAACCTAATACTCAAATAACACATCCGGTGATGCTCTTCAAAAATGTACGCTGAGTCGCCCATGAAGGACTTTAGGCACATAACACGAGGTATCTATCATAATCCCTCCTCGGCAGGGACCGTCCTCAGTCTCCGTTGCTAGGCGACAACCGTGTGTGAGTACTTTGCTCTAAACGTTGTCCAAATATCTGTCATAACTGGGACGACCGAAATCATGGTTAATGAGGGAGCGTTAAGAGAGAAGTCGCGCTTAGCGCTAGACTTAATAACAGGACTGAAGCTTGCTGGATGTGACATAGGCTGGAGTGGAGAGGCAGATATCTGTGTTTACTGAGCCTAGTTTATTGGTCATGGCGAGGTTTCCTCGGGATTGAGTCATTTGATGGCAGTCGTGCTAAACTCGTCGAATCCTTTTTCGTTGTTGGGAATTTCAGGTTATTAAACTTATGCAAATATAGTTCTTTTCAACTGAACCCAACACATCCAAAATAATGCGCTTAATCACGCGGTGGAATAAAAGAAATCTGGTATCATAACAGAAAAAAGATTGCGCACGCGTGTCATTGGAAAACAGCTGACTTTGCCTCCAGAATTAAGCAATCGTGTACATAATTGTGCTATTCAACTTTGAAAGTACAGAGCAAATGACTTTACACTTCCCCAAAGCTGGTTGTTTGGGAAAACAATATAGCTATATCGCACTCTGGTCGATTGTTGAGGTATAGCAGAGAGTAAGTGATCGTCAATGCACAACAATCACCACGCTGTCATTGGAATCATTTTACATGTACAAAGACATACTCTATTCAACTTCTTCAAAACAATTTTAATCTCTCTTCACGTATGACGAATGAAAGATATCCATAACGCCTGACGACCGGGAAAAAGTGGCACTGATGTTAGCAGTTTTTTGACATTTAAACTTTTAAAAGCACTTTGAACGTGATACATCATAGGTTAAAGTTCATTTGATTCACACTCCTGTTTGAATCACTGGGAGGAACCAATGGTGTGGGGTTTCGGAAGTCGAAACATTTGTTTGGCGAATGTAAAACAGGATCAAAATGTCGAAATTATGTTCAGTTACAAATACTCCCAAAGTACTTTATTTTCAAATAAAGTTTAAATACGCTGAACGAATATGTTTTCGACCGAATGCACTGTCAAAAGATTTGAATTTATGGCATTTAGGGCAAGTCCAAGTGCCCTACTATTGAAGGCTGCGTGCACATACTTGTGAATTACCTACATTGGAAAGCAAAAACTGGTCGAAATAAAAGATAAATGTGCATGACGTATGTATGCAAATTGATAATGTTCGAAAGAACTCGTGCCCCTTTCATAACCGATATTACGCCTGCCCAATTACGCGCGATTTCCGCTGGAAAGACAAAAAGATTTACGGTAAGGTTGGGTTTTTTTTCTTCAAATTAACCGTGCGCTTCTGCTAATTGCTAAAAAACGTGATTGCTTCGGCTACTTTTGGAACGGCGCTTTGAGTATGTACATTTCGTCTAGACTGTCAATCGATCAAAGGCTGATTCTATCCCATGCAAACTGGCTCAGTACAGAACAGAGAGCAGCATGTACGTGGATCAGGCGAGGCTTACTGAGGGCCGAAAGGCAGCCCGGCTTCCGCCAGACACGGGACTATACCCCATCTGGTCGCGGTGCTGATATTCAACCGAGTGGACAGAAATGGTAGGGGTAGCATATGTAGAGTGACTTGGCCTCTAGAATGGCTAGTATAGCGGAGCTGTAAGCCCAACGGGAATTGGTTTACTGTTATCCAATTGTTAATGAAGCTGCTTGGAGACGTAGAGATTTTTGTCTTCTTGCTGAATCAACTCGCTGAGATTCCAGTCTATGATACCAGCCTGATCACATATCGAGAACCAACACCATCTCACTGACCAGTCTGCTTCGTTATTAGGTTTCCATTATTATTCCGGAAGTAGATTTTATCTGATATTCTTCCAGAGTTATCTTGCTTTTCCTCGTGCATCTATAGTCACGTGGTTTGATGAGATATCAGCGTTCTGGCACAATGCGCATGATTTTATGGGTAGATGACAAGGTAACCAATTATCGAACAATTCAATATTTAGATCATAGTGTAGGGAAAAACCTCCCTGCAAACGTTCCTGTTTTAACGTAAGATGTTGGAGTATATGGGTAATTGTTAAAATCTTTAACCATTAATCACTTCGGGATTTGAACTCGTTATCAACGTCCGATGTGACAATTTATGAAATGTGCAAGAAAGCCAATCATTATCAAATTATATTGTTTCCCACCACAGAAATGACAAAACTTTGCAGTCAGAATGAGGTATGAGTTACCCATTGGTTCATATTGACTGCTAGAATGATCCCTGTTAATTTTCTATCAGAGGATCGATTTTCCCCTTGGGTCGAGAGGAAAGTTTCAAGACCGCTTTTAGTGGATAACGGGAGCTTCTCTAATAAAACGACCCTGGGGGTTCACGATATCCGAGAGTGACAGGGAAATCCGGAGTTTTACTTTAGAACAAAGCTTATCAGAGGAGCAAAAATGCGGCCTTCCACTTTTTCATCTAACCCTCCCCGACTGCCTACACTTCGTCTTTCACAACCAATGGCTGCTTGTTTGACACCTGATACAAGTCTTTTTGCATTCTTGAATGGGGAGTAGTACATTTTCTTGTTTCAAGGCTGTTTTTTGGATTTTGTATTTTTATAAACTCCTAAATATAGACGCTATAAATATATGTAAAATAATGAGAATCGCTAATTAAGTGCATTTGCTTGTTAGAATTCCTAAATGCGTGCTGGAATTTATTCCTTTCGAAGGACGTATCGATGGATTAAAGTTGGCCAAGCTGACAATCGAAATTAACGCTTGAGGTTGTTTTAAACGAAGATGATATCATGAACTTATTTCAATTGACGATCGTTAACACGAACTGAATTTGTTGACTTTGAAGATCTCATGAAAGGGTGGGGTTATTTAAATTGTACAAATGAGAATAACTGAGGTTTAATTGCACATTGGCAATGTTTCTGCCGTATCGAGGCGATATTCGAATATCATTTGTAGATGGTGGTGTAAAGACATTATAGTTTTGTAGAAAGTATTTGTTTTACTATCTGGGCGTTGAACGCTGGACTCAAAAATGTTTCTCTTCCACGACGGCTTTCAGGTCAACGCTATGAAGAAAACCTGACAGCGCTCAGGAAAAACCACCGACCGTCGGCAGGTAGCTGGCAACCCTCCAGAGTTAGAGCCGCAGCTGGATCAGTCAAGCAGGTTTATATAAAGCGAGCTTACAGATTACAGTTTTTATGGAAAGAACTTACACCAAGAACAGTGTTCAACTATCGGGGTGTGTTTGAGAATATAGTCCCTGCAAAGTAATTCTTTGCTGAGCTGCTATCCCCAAATCTTCACCATTAATGCGGCGGAATACTCAATCTTCCAGATCGAGTACGGTGTACTCGGCTAGTTAGACGTCGATATAAAGGGATAAAACGTCGGATCTATAGTCGCTACTACTAACTGGCTCAGTGGCAACTTAGCGAGATATGAAAAATTATTGCCCCCTCTTGTAGATATATATAGTTGTCTCGCTTGTCTTTTGTCCCACAGGGATCGATGCAGCAATCATTTCAGATTCGGGTTAATGTTTCCCTAGTGACCTGATGATCTCGTGATGTATTGGATGATTAGTAACGCCTGAAAGCGTCTGATTGCAATACTGCGGTACATAATTGATATATACTGAGCGCTGCTTTCGATGACTAAACCACGACTCTATACCGAGGCTTTTGATATTGTCTCTTTTGAGAAAGAATAACTAAGCGGTGACTGTAATGGCTACTTTCTGAAAATCCATTGTAGTACGGAATGGTCCTTCTCATTTCCCGGCCAGATGATGGATTGCCATCATAGAGCGGTTAGGGTATTGACTGATTTCTTAGTGATGTTGGCGGCAATACAAACACCGCTCGTTGTGTTTCAGATAGAGTCTTGGCGTTCTATGAACCGGTGTCTTGTCGGCATTCAGCCAGTATAAGCAGCGTTTGTCTGCCCTAAACTGGCGTTCGATGGAAATAGCCACTCTGATTGATAGACAGGTCGTAGATGAACAGTAAAAATGATGAGTAATATTTCTTCTCCTTACATTTAAACTGAGTTGTAGCCTGTTCTTCCTTTCTTCTTTTTATATTTATAATTGAAAAAATTATCACGAGCCGAATTCCTTTTTCACCTGTTTTTCTAGCCGCTCATTGTGACTTCTTCGACTTGTTTTCGTTTGGATTAAATCTGTTTTTCAAGTAGTTCTCGATGTATATCTTTTATAGGCGTTTTTTAATCCACAGATTTAAGATTAAGCCGACGTACATAAGTTCCAAAATTACCTTAAAAGGTTTATTATCACTCGAAACTATAGAAGTATCCAACAATTAAGAATCTCTGCCGGGTTTTGTAAAATCGCACGACATTGTAAAATTATCATCCAAATATGTAAAACGCTTGTGGCCTAAAAATTACCTGAAACTTTACATGTGCAAATCTAACAGTTTATAAAACAGTTACCATCACTGTGGTTAATTGTTTGAGAAATATCTTGGCATATTTCCGAGAAAGAGGCAGAACTCATTCTGTGAACCACATTCATCTACATTTACAGAAGAAAGGCCATAAAATCCGTAGCAGTCATTGCTCTAAGTATAGCGTAGTAGAGCACACTGATCACAAGTGACATTAAGAATTTATTACACTGTGCGAATCAGTTTTGTGCACGTTATACTAATTTTCCCTTTCTCTTATCACTCAGCAGGTTGAACTTACATATCTGCAGTATGATTTGACGTGATGTACCCTGCACAGTACATCTGAGACTCATTACACCGTCGAGTTTCAGCCTTCGTCTCTACAGACACCACCTGATATTTGACAAAAAGAATATGGTGGGTGGGTTTACAAATCGTTAGAGGTCAACTTATAGATATTTTCTAGTATGTGTTCAGCATTGTCGGGCAACAAGCATGTTACACATTTCTATTATATGTGTTATTTTTTTATTATTATATTTTTTCACAAATTCGATATCATATTTTAGGTTTGCACAGCTTTCAAGTAGTCCTAAACATCAATTTAAAAGGTTGTAGCTATGTTTTATCGTACAGATCATAGATGGGAGAATCGCCCGACCGCTATTTATACCTAACACTTATAACAATGTAGGTAACTTCAATGCTTGGGAAATAAGCCCTACCTTTAAATAAGTGAACATAAAACACGGAAAAATATTCCAATCTCAACCAAGTGACAAAAGCTCGAACGCTGACACACTAAGCTTTACGCTAGTGTATGTTGGACAAGCAAATATGCTTTGTCTTTCCCTCACGAAGCCCGAAACCCGTAGGTTTTTTCTTTAGTGGGACACTTCCGGTAACATCAAACTCAAGTTACAGCGAAAAATTTTGCCCTGATTGATCGCACACAAGCCAAGCAAAGAGTGAGACCAGTCAGAGAGAAGCTTTTATTTCCCTGATGGCTAATATGTCATGGTTACAGGATAATTTGACGGCTCTGCACATATGGAGTGAAGGGAAAGCCATATAACTTCCTTACAGTAAAGAGCAGAGGAAGCCGTATAACTTCCGTACAGTAAAGAGCAGAGGAAGCCGTATAACTTCCATAGGGTGCAACGCATTATGGTAATTAAAAGTCTTATTAAAAAAACAAGTTACTTGGCCGGTAGTAGAAATGTGGTTGCACCAGCGGCTTTGATCGCTCAGAAATCAAACCAGAATTGTCGCATGACGATTCTTTCCCTGTTACCGGATTTGTCCGACTAAACAAAAAAAAAGCCTACAAACTTACAGTTTTCGGGCTTCGTGTGGCCAAGAATAAGCATGTTTGTTTGTACATTCATATATCAGAATAATGCCTGTCGAACGAAAGTCGCTTGGTCGAGATTGGAAAATATTTTTCCGTGTTTCATGTCCAGTTATGTAAACTTACACCTTGTGTCAAAGACATTGTTTTATTTGATTTATTTATTTGTTTGGTGTTTTATACCGTGTTCAAGAATATTTCACTGGTACGATGGTGGTCAGCGTTATAGTGTGAAGGAACAGGGCAGAGCCAGGCGAAAACCCTCGGCCATCCGCACGTTAATGACAGGCCTTCCCTCAAGCATTGAAGTTATGTACCTTGTTTTACCGGTACATATATACTAGGTATAAATAGCGTTCGAGCGATTCTGCCACCTATGATGCAGATCTGGTGTCACTTGCACGAAGTCCACTTAGCGTTACGAGTAGGTAACTACCATGGCAACCAGTACTGCAGTTACGATAGATCTTCGTTCCCGTAACATGAAGAGGGCTTCGTGCAAGTGGTCTCGTCGGGTGATATCAAAGATTTTAAAAATGGTACTTGTTGCTGCCTAACTTGGCGCTCAGCATTGAGAGGTTAGAGCAAGGAAGCAGGACTTGTTTCCCCCTTTGTCAGTATAATGTGACTCGGTGGGGTGTCATGGCTGGTGTCTTCGGCCTGATATTCCAGTGGCTTGAACACCTTGGTGCCATGGACTCACTCTGTCACAAGACGACACACCATATACACATATCAGAAGGACTCCTCGTTGTCAATATGACTAAAACATTTTAAGTACGAGGTTAACCCCCCAGCACTCACTCACTCACTCATGCAAGTGGCCGAGGGACTTTTCGGACAAGGGGAGAAAACCCGGTTTGAACAGTAACCAAAGTAGTTCGCGGTTAGTTGTCTATCCTTTGATCTGTAAAATCAAGCTAAAGGAAGTTAGTGAAGTTTTCTGAAAGCCGTACAAGTATATATCACGCAGTGAATGAATTACCTTCAGATAGATTATCAATATAATAATCAAGCTACATGTAAATGATGTGGTTTTTGAATTTATTTTGTCCATTAAGCAACCTGGCATCGGATGTAATCTCCTGACTGATGTAACCTACCCAACCACAACTCTCTAGAGAAGGACATCTTATAAACGGGCACTGTATAATTAACTCTGAAAGCCTCATGATGAGCCGTGTCAACTAGTTTTTTTTCACCCGCCTATTTAATAGACAGAAAAGTGTGAAATAGCACCCCAGACTTTGAGTCTCTGTCTGACAACTGCGGCAGCCGTTGTGGCGAAAACCTATGAGTCATATAAACAACGTATATAGAATTCAGACACCATGGGAGGGGATGGGGAAGATAAGTGTGGGGGGGATGTGAGGGGGGTTGATATGTGGGGTGGGGGGTATCTTTTTACTCCAGAGTGTACCTGTTTTCCTGATAGCACAACTGTCAAGTTGACAAGCTGTCGTCTGGATGGTGGAGCGGTAAGGTAAGGGAAACGGACCCTCGCCTAAATGGAAGTCAATGCGCAGGGAGGAAGGGAGGAATCCGACCGCTTTATAAAATCGTTTTCAACTTTATGGGAAAAAATTATTAGGTTGTTGAAGTAACAAGCGCAACAAATCAGATCAAGTACCGAAAAATAAGTTCTATATACAATACTCATATTCGTCAGCTCTACACTTATCTTGCCAGTAGGGTGAATGGGTATAGACCTATACCATACTAGAAATAGTTGGAAGGGTGTTAGTTCTACGGTGGATACAAGTTGTCTGCCTGTCTATGATCCAGGCTCTCAGTCAACGCTTCGTCTCTCTCTGTCTCTGACCTCGTCTCCGTCTGTTCCTCCCAGCTAAGGTAGGTGTGGATAGTTAAATATTGGGCCAGAGAGAGATAGGCGGCACTTTCCACTTAGTCGTCCATAAACGATTACGTTTTGACTGTGGCAACCTGCTTTGGTCAAGTCTGTGCAGCTGACGGCCAAACAATTAACAATATATGAACAAGTCTATTGTGATGGAAATCAGCCTGACCAGTAATGGATTTTTTTACACATGCAGTCTTATATAGCTGTTTCCTAAATCCCGCGAAAAGAGAAATTTCATAAAATAATTTTAACTTGTGCAACACATGTATAAGGCAAACCGTGGGAAAGATTGTCTTTTGTAACAAGGGCTTTCGGTCCACCGCTGATACATTCCTGGCACGAAAAGGGAAATTCCAGAAATGTGAAATAATTTTAACTTGTGCCACACATATGTAAGAGAAATCGTGGGAAACTCTGTCTAACTTGTCTTTTGTAACAAAGGCGTGCGGCCCACCACTGAAACGGACTCTGAGAAACAAAAATGCCAGTCTACCTCATAGCTGTCAGTGATCGGAAACCAAATACTGGATCATCAGTCAAGTAGACAAGCATCGAGTTGGTGTTCATCATGACGGGCACGCCTTGCTCTCGACTGAGTGTGATTTTGTTTACTTTCATATTTAAGACATGTGTATGTCTGACCTGTTTTAAAGAATGCATGAATTTGAACAGTAAGAACGGCACATGGAGGTCATCTCTCCGGATTTGAACTCTCGATCCCTCTATCTTTCTTGTTATCTCTACATCAGAGACGCAACACAGATACAGTTAGCACTTCTTTCTTTAACATCTGTATGTCAAAACATTTCCGCAAAACAAAAGACAAAATTTTTCTAACCATGACGAAAGTCCGGTCTCACAAAGATCTTTTATGATAAAGCTATAAGTATTGGATACAAGTGAAAAATGTGTAGTGGGGCACACCTTTCTTCAAACCTATATCAGAAGTTGAATCAGTCTTCCGAAATGATCACTGGGCCATTTCATTCGATTGTAGCATCTATAATGATACGAAAAATGATGCTCAATTACAAACACTTGCACACTCATATCTTATATGTTTTATAATTTTCAAAAATAGAAAAAAAAGATCTGAAATAATTTTGTAATCCTTTAATGCATTAGCTAGAGGCTGAATGTCCGCCATACAGCCTCACTTATTCACCCGGAGGTGAAGTTGGAAATAGCCTACAGCTCCTGTACATAAATGTGAAATGCCGCAACGTGAGTTTGTAGGGCGGTATTTGGCTACCACTCCAACCCCCCAACCCCCCAACCCCCCATTTTTTAAAAATACATTATTCCGCATGATAAGGTTCAGAAGTCCGTTTCGTTACACCACAACGTTCGCAATTTTGTAGTTCCGACAGCGCTTTCGCCAGTTACAA
The DNA here is from genome assembly GCA_016165875.1 of Acanthopleura granulata. Lineage (NCBI taxonomy): Eukaryota > Metazoa > Mollusca > Polyplacophora > Chitonida > Chitonidae > Acanthopleura > Acanthopleura granulata. The sequence goes on from JABBOT010000057.1 coordinate 49,729, forward strand.
ATGCAGATGCATTCGTGTGACCCTGTCGCTAGGCAGAGTAATTTCCTGTTTTACAGGTCTGTTGGCAACTGATCTGTATGTAAAATGATTGTTGGCATGCAGTGCTAACGCTGTACAAGTATATTTTTGATTGTTTATGTCAGTTAATTGTAGTTTTGTGCGATGAACAAGGAGATGTTAGGCAATCGTAATGTCACCATGGTAACGCAATATTCCTGTGCTTGATTCGGTGTATTTTCCTGATAAATGCAAATTTTTGAGTAATCTTCAATCATTTCTGTTAATTTGCTAGTCATTGAAAGTTATCAGATAACTGTAGTATTCATTTGCTGTACAGCTTTATGAGATTTGGCGCATTTTCATGTAAAATCACATTTAGCCTAAGGTTACAAACTGTAAACAGATAAGTATGGAAGACCATTTGTGTTGTAATGCTGTACGATTAGAGTTTATTGTGAACTATAGTCACCGACGGCGCACTCGTCGCTTACCGCTGGAGATGCGACTCGTGTGACACTGTCTCTAAACAGAATAAATCCCTGTTTGACAGGCTATTGTGACAAATCCAGTTTCTCACTTCCCGCAACATTCCCGTGCTACAAGTTTCATTCGAAAATATAGGACGTAGACATAGCTGTCAACAGAAACGTGTCATGTTTCTTTTCTTTGTGTGAACATTGAATATTTCCGGGGATTTCTCACATTACGGACACAATGGCAAGTTTACATGCGAAGAAGAAGGCTGAACAGGGTAATAATACAGACCCGATTCTTTATCAAGAGGAAATGGAGGCCATGCTTCGGTATTACTCGGCAAAGTCTGAATGTTGATAGGACTGGATTTTTCTAAATATACTCAATCATCACATTTCAACGCTCTACCTGCAAATATCCACCTTCCTATCATTGTTTCTCTACATCGTCGGAAAATCGGTAGCTGGGAGAGTTATATAAAATATATATTTGTATACGTATATTTGTTGCCTATAAAGTACTCCACATTATGTGCCGAAATATTTTTGCCTCAAACCTGTTTTTTTCCCATCGGGTAAACCCTGCATTTTTGGACTTTACGACACGAGAAAATGTCTCAAACATGATGGGAACATGATGGAAAGGCTTTAAATGTGTCACAGACATGTATAAAATAACGAAATCTTTACTTTGATACTGATTGTTCGAATATGAGTGAGTCCGTTGCTTGCAAATGCAACCTAAATAGTGTACGGCCGTGTCTTTTTGTTCACAGAGGAGATGTCATCCCACTCTGACCGGTGCAGTGAAGTCCTGAAGTCACCAAACGCCTCTCCATCCTCCCACACACAGTTGGTGAAACTAAGATGTCAGTACAAACCGACTTGAAATGCCACAGCGTCCACACAAGTCCACTTGTGTCAGTCGATCATAACTCTACAGATGGTTTCCACATCTCGCGTCTGCCAGAGACAAATTGTGGTGAGTCCCAACACTGGGAGACACCGACATCTATTCAGATTGTGTCACCTGTCAGAAAGAGTGGGCGGACGGTCGACAGGTATGACTTTTGTGATTACAAAACCTCACACAAGGGTAAATTAAAAGAACATACCAGGACCCACACGGGAGAGAAGCCCTTTCAGTGTCCCTTGTGTGACTACAGGTGCAAGAGGAAGAGTCATCTAACTTCCCATATCAGAAGTCACACTGGAGAGAGACCGTTTGAATGTACTTTATGTGGATACAAATGTAGTCGAAAGGATGGTCTCGTAAGCCATCTTAGAACTCACACAGGCGAGACGCCATTCAAACGTACCTGTTGTGATTACAGAAGTAATCGGTTTAACTATTCATTTAAGAAAGCACACAGGGGAATAACTATTCAAGTGTATTTTGTGTGATTACGATTTTATTAGCAAATGCAACTGCATGAGTCATTTAACTGGAAATATCAGACCTCACACTGGACAGAAGCCATTTAAATGTCTGTGATGTGAATAGAGATATTTTAGGAAAGACAGAATCAGTACACACTCGCTGAGGATAGAAACTATTCAAATGTTCTTGGTGAGAGTAGACAGATAATATGAAGAGTCGCTGAGCTCTGCACGACGGGAGTCGCCGAGAAGAAGAGCCATACACAGGGCTTGTTCTGAAAATAAATGCACTTGACAGGGTGATCTTACTACCTAGTTGGGAACTTCTGTTACACAGGTCCAGTCAGCCGAACACGACCAAGTGCAGGAGGAGATACTTTAATGATTAAATATGAATTATATTGGTAAATGTGAGTGCGTGAGGGTGTGGCCCACCATATTAAAATGCGAACAGCGTTCTTCAGAAGCCTCCAAATAAACGTCCTTAACGCGGATATTCGACATTTCTTGAATCAGTACACGATTGGTCCGACGGATGCAGTCCGAATTTTGGAAAGAATGCAGGCGAAAAGGAAAGAAATGTACCCGCTGTTTTAGAAGGTGTAAATAGAAGTGAGACATGAGTAGTCTCACAAGTCGAATGAGTACACGTTGTCATGTCAGAAGTTAGACCCTAGACAAACCATGCAACTGGTCGGGGTGAACAGTCTAGCCAGTACACATTCGCCAGATTAGAACCTTCAGGATACATGAGAAGGAAGTCTGTTTACAAGTTTGTTCATACGCATCAATGTGTACAGATGTGCCTGGTAATTTTAGTGGATAGGTTAATGATGAGATGAGGGAAGTTTCGAGTACGGACTATTTTCATACTGAAGGCAAAAGGTATCCTACTGAACCATGAGATGTCCTTCAAAATGTTAGGCAACTATTTTGATTACATTTCCTATAACATGAGTGTTTGGGGAAAAATTTTCCTGAAAGGTATTTAGAATAAAAGAATGAAGGAGGCGATTGAGGAGTTGAAAGCTTGCGAACGTTAGGAAGTTCCTAAGGAAATGAGGTGCGATTTGTGCCCCTAGATCAAGACTAGGTGGCTGGTAAATTAATGTCATTAAAAAGCTGCCTAACATTTTTGGCATGTCAGTGGTATATTGGGAATTTTTTTAAACTTTATTGAAAAAAGGAGTTTGAAATCGAAACTCTCCCACTAACAAAGATAGCAACTGTCTGAATGAAATGTGACTGCAGGTGTTTTGTGCCGACGGGATGTGGAGAAACAAGTCACCCTTGATGCAATGTTTCAAATGGGCTTCATGTGTGATTGCAGGTGTGACAACATTCGTGATGTCAGTAATGGTGTCTGCCATGGTGTCATTATTGGTGTTAGTGGTGGTGTCAGTTATTATATCAGTAGTGGTGTCGGTAATGATATCTGTAATATACTTCATCACCAAGCTGTGCTAATTCAATCATTCGACTTTATTGGTGGACAATGTGCTTTAAAACTTTTTGCTTCGACTGGTTGGGAGAGATGGATTGAAATCTTCAAACAACACTAACATCTGTTTCCGCCTACCGAATATACCTAGCATAATGTTTATTTTGCAAGTATATTGTCCATTATTTTAGCCCTTATTTTTGACACACGTGTATGTTACGTTTGCTGCCATCTCTAGTTAACTTCAAGGGCTTTACCCGGAATGTCTTTAGGGGAGGCAAAGTCCCGGAGATCCGGATCTACCTTCCCGTCCCAGGCCACCACTTGTACACCCTGTGCGGGCCGGGCGAATGAAGCAGATCCAAGACGACAAACTCTGATGGTTACCTCTCTCCGGGAGTTCAGTTGAATGGTGGTTAACAAATAGCCTCACCTAACCCCCGCCTCCGCCCTCGGCTGCCCCGCCGCTACACCTGCCGTACAAACCTTGGAGGCCCCCGGCTCAATCTTCTCCGCCAGGGCCTGATCGCGACACCGGGATCTCTTTGGCTTCCGAGTAGTCCTGGAAAATACATTTTGTCATTTGCTAAATATATGGTGGACATTGCACAATGAAGGTTGCATACATTATATATTGTTCGAGATGGAAATGATAACGCACGAGACGCAAAGCTCTACTGGCCTTATATAATATTTGCATATATCTCTACGTCCTGGTGTGCTAATTCAGGGAACCACTTAATGTGGATATCGCAACTTCTTAATCTGTTAATTCTTGGCTACAACTGACATATATGCAATGACGCATATCTCGACAATCTTGTAAATAAAACAAATGTATCCATATAATAACTCCATAAAAGTTCAACAATCCGTCAGAATAGCAGACTTTGGATTGACGGTTTGAGCCACTCTGCTTTTAGCGCACATTCTAAAGTGCAAGCATTTGAAAAGCGATTAAAGGATAATACCAGTCAATGTGTGATTGTGCGGAAAATAAATAAACATTATTATTTCTAATCATCACATAATTTTGACACAACTAGGATAAACGGAGTGTAATAATTGCAGTTTACCCCGGGCTTTAAATTTGACTTCAGTTCGGATAGGTAATTCAACAGGTGTGTTGCATATATCTGTTGTGTATCACAAAGGATAAAAGCTGGAAAAAAATTATCAGGCGTGCAGGTAGCAAAATCTGCTCAGGTTTTAAGATGTTGAGGTATATGAGAAATGGTTAAAGCCTTTAGCCATTTATCACTTCGGGACTTGAACTCGTTCTGAAGGTCGGAGTGGACGTGTCTGATGATGAAATGTTTGAGTGCAAGAAAACCTATTATTATATTCGAATCATATTGTTTCCCACCATGGAAATGGCTAAACTTGGCTGTAAGAATGAGGTATGAGTTCTCGATGGTTCACATTGACTGCTAGAACGATCAAGTTTAGTAATCAGTCATAAAATGGACCTCCCTTGAGGTCGAAAGGAAAGTTTCCAGACGGGTTTTACTGAATAAGGGGAGCTTCTTTATTGGAAGTGCCCCTAGGGTTCCCGATTTCCGCTAGTGACCGGCACATCCGGAGTTTTCCTTTAGAACAAGGCTTATTAGAGAACTAAAGACCCGGCCTTCCACTTTGTCATCTCACCCTCACCACTTCCTAGACTTCGTCTTCCAAGCTAGCAGATAGAAAACCGATGTCTGCTTCCCTGACACCTGATACCAGTCTTTATTTTATCCTTTAATGGGTAGGCGTAGTTTTTTTTGTTCAGAGCTGTTGCTTGGATTTTTTTTATTTATATAAACTCATAAATATAGACGCTATAAATATATGTAAAATAAAGCAACGAGAATCGCTAAATAAGTGCATTTGCTTGTTAGAATTCCTAGAAGCGTGCTGGAATGTATTCCCTTCGAAGGACGTATCGATTTATTAAAGTAGGTCGAGTTGATAATCGAAATCAACGTTTGGAATGGCACCAGTATATTAGACTGATTTTAACTGACGATCGGTACCACGAATTGACTTGGTTGACTTTGAAGATCGCTTCTAAAGGTGGAGCTATTTAAATTGTTTAAATGAGAATGACTGAGGCTTAATTGTGCATTGGCAATGTCTCTGTTGTATCGAGGAGATATTTGAATATATCTTTAGAGTGGCGGTTTATTTAGACATTATAGCTTTACAGAAAGTATTTCTTTACTTCAATGGCTTTCAACGCTGTACTCAAAAACATTTCCCACCTACGACGCCTGTCAGGTCAAAGCTATGGAGAAAACCTAACAGAGCCCAGGGAAAACCAAGTAACTGGTATAAGCAGCTTTTGTCTGCGCTAAACTGGCCTTGGAGTGAAACAGTGGCTCAGATTGATAGACAGGTCGTAGCTGCACAGTAAAAATGAGGAGTAATATTTCTTATCCTTACATTCATACTGAGTTGTAACCTGTTCTTTCTTTCTCTTTTATAATTAAAAAAAATATCACAATGAGTCGAATTCTTTTTCACCCGCTTTTGTTTCGGTATTACTGTTACTACTTTGAATTGTTTTAATTTGGAATAAATCTGTTTTTCAATTTGTCCTCCGTCTGTTTCATGGACAGATTTTCTGATATTCACAGATTTAAAGTTAGGTCGAAGTATAGAATCAAACTCCAGTATCACCTAAAAAGGTATATTATCACTCGAAAGTACAAAATTATCCAAGAATCAAGAATCTCTCTAAAACGCGAAATAATTGCCAGGATTTGCCTACCTTGGCTAGGCAAATGGAACATGATCTATAAAATAGTTACCATTATTGTGGTTTCTTTTTTGAGAAATGTGTTGGAATTTTCCAGGAAACACACAGAGCCCATTCTGTGAACCACAATCAATTACATTTACAGGAGAGGGGATAAATTTGTAGTCATCATAGCACTCATTGACTTCGTCGGGCTCACTGTTAAGTGACGCTAAGCAACTATTACACTTTGAAAATCAGCCTTCTGTACATTATGGCAATGTGCATCACTCGGTAGGTCTAACTGATATACCTGCAGTACGATTTGATGTGATGTAACTTCCACAGCACATCTAAGGCACATTACACCAGCGAGTTTACATCTTCTAGTGAGTGTTCAAGCATTTTACACATTCTTGTAATTTTTACTAGTTTGTATTTTTAACGAATTCAGGCGCTGTCACATTTTCGGTTTGTACATGAGTGAAAAAGGCCCTAATCACCAAGTTGAGAGGTTGTGGCCATCGTGTATGGTACAGATCATTGATGGCAGAATCGTCCGAACGCTATTTACACCTTACATATTTAACAATCTCAACCAATATTCCAACCTCAGCCAAACGACATTCGTTCGAAAGCTGACATACTGGGGTATGACACTATATATACCCGGGGCCACTTGCACAAAGCTCTCTTAGCGTTACAAGTACGTAACTACCAAGATAGCCAGCACTGTAGCTACGGTAGATCTACGTTCTCGTAATGTTAAGAGGGCTTCGCGCAAGTGGCGAGATTAGAGCAAGGAAACAGAACTAGTCGGCCCGGTGTCAGTGTAATGTGACTGCGTGGGGTATCATGTCTGGTGTCTTCGGCATGGTGTTCCACTGGCGGCAGCACTTTGGCGGCATGGACTCGCCCGGCCCCAAGAAGACACACCAGAAGGATTCCTCGTCGTCATGTGACTGGTAAGATTTTAAAATACGGAGTTAAACCCCAAGCACTCACTCACTCGCTGCAAGTGGCCGTTGGATTGTATGGAGAAGGGGAGAAAACCCAGCTTGAACAGCAACCAAACCAAAAGCTTTGATTTGATTGGATTGGATTGGATTGGTGTTTTACGCCGTACTCAATACTGTTTCACTTATACGATGGCGGCCAGCATTATGGTGGGAGGAAACCGGGGAGAGCATCCTAAGGTTGCTGGCAAACCTTTCTACGTACGGCCGGAGAGGAAGTCAGCATAAGCTGGACTTGAACTCACAGCGACCGCATTGGTGGGAGGCTTCGGGTCAGTGTGCTGCGATAGCGCGCTAACCGACTGAGCCACGGAGGCCTCCCAAACCAAAATAAATGAATGAAGTTATGCTTTGTTGAAGCTGTATTAGTATAAATCACACAGTGTATGAACAAACTTCTGATAGACAGATTATTAAAATGATATCCAAGATGGATTCTACACGGGTGATGTGATTTTAGAATTAACTTCGTCGTAAATTAAGTACTGATGCATCGGGTGTAACATGCTGGCTTATCTAACATACCTGACCACAACTGTCCAGAGAAGGAAATCTTACAAATCTTTATGATATTACATCTTGACTTATGGTGAACTGTGTAAATTGTCTTTGTTTCGACCCCCTGTTTTAATCGACAGAGAAGAGTGACATATCATGATAGACACGGGTCGTGGTGGTGAGAACTGATGCGCCATATGAACATCGTTTACAGAATTGAAAAAGCACGGGTTGGGGTGGGGGTTGAGGGCTGGGGGTGGAGTGTGTGTATGTGGGAGGGGGGGGGACCCTCGAATAAGAGGAAGTTAATGTGCAGGGAGGAGGGGAGGAATCCGATTGCTTTATAAACGCGTTTTCAGCTTTATAGAAAAATAAGTAGGTGGACGAAGTAACAAGTGCAACAAATCAGCTAAAATACCGAAAAATAAGTTTTACCTGCAATGCTTACGCTGCGTCAGTTCTACAGTTACTTTGCCAGTACAGGGTGCGTGAGTATACTAGAAATGCTTGAAACGGTAGACCTATTAGTTCTACGGTGGATACAAGTTGGCTGTCTGTCTCTGCCTCAGGTTGCCTTGCGTCTCTGTCTTCTCCCCGGTCTGTTCCTTCCAGCTAAGGCAGATGTTGACAGTCAAATAGTGGGCCAGAGCGAGACAGGTGGCACTTTCCACTCAGCTGTCAATACAAATGATCACTATGATTGACTATGGCTACTTGCTTTGGTTAGGTTTGTACAGCCGACGGCCAAACAATTAAAAAATATATAGGCAAGCCTACTTGCACGGTGCTCATGCTGACACATGCAGTCTAATATAAACAGTGCAACAAAAGTAAGACCCCCCCCCCCCATAAAAACATTGTTTGATATTTCCCTTGATATGTACCAGATAGCTATGAAATTTTGCACACACTAGCCCAGTAAATCAGGCGGACGCAGTATATCAAGGATGAACGTGTAGGTGCAGTTGTGCGCTAATGGGCATGCGCAAACTGAAAATCGGTCGATTTAGAAAATTTCACAAAGGGAGTCAACCAGATTTTTCCCCGCCAACTTTTAATTTCATCACAGAATTCGATCATTTTCACCTGAAAACCAGTAATTATCAATATCGTGTGTAAACGCCAGGAGATTGTATCACATTTCGACAACGCGCTCGCATTGTGTTGATGAGGCGTGAACTTGTGAACGCCCAGTGTCGTTCATGAAGACAAATCCATCTTCAAAGGTGGCTGCGTAGGGCAAAACATGCGGTGTGAGAAGTTGAGCAACGTATCCAGCAGCGTTCAAGTTTCTCTCAATAGGAACCAGATCGATCTTGCCTGTCAAACTGATGGCTGTCCAGACCATTACTGCTGTTCACCCTGTCTCCTGGAGTCAACATGACGAAGACACAAACTCGTTTCGTCGGTGAAAAGAACGTTGCCCCAGTTGTGCACAGGAATATGGGCGATTCATGTCCGAGCCCCTTTTATTGACCATCTCGGACCTGATGAGGTCATGTTTAACCGCCTGAATTTCTTGTGGTGTGTGCCATGTCCCTAATGCCCACCCGCATGAATATTTTAGGACTGGTAACACAAATTCTGTGATGAAATCAAAATTTGGCGGGAAAAAATCTGGTTTACTCCTTTTATGAAATTCTTAAAATCGACCGATTTTCAGTTTGGGCATGCCCATTAGCGCACATCGCACCTCCACGTTAATCTTTGATATACCGCGTCCGCCTGATTACTGTTTATTTGATTTATTTATTTGATTGGTGTTTCACGCCGTACTCAAGAATATTTCACTTATACGACGGCGGCCAGCATTATGGTGGGAGGAAACCGGGAAGAGCCCAGGAGAAACCCACGACCATCCGAAGGTTGCTGGCAGACCTTCGCACGTACGGCAGGGGAGGAAGCCAGCATGAGCTGGTCTTGAACTCACAGCGACCGCATTGGTGGGAAGCTTTGGGTCATTTTCCTACGATAGCGCGCTAACCGAATGAGCCACGGAGGTCTCCCTGATTACTGGGATAGTATGTGCAAAATTTCATTGCGATCTGGAACATATCACGGGAAATATCAATCAACGTTTTGGAGGGAACTTACTTTTGTGGCACTGTTTAGTTTTTACCTTCCTGGCACGGAAACGGAAATTCCAGAAAAGTGAAATAATTTGAACTTGTGCTACACGTGTAAGAGAAATTGTGGGAAAGTTTGTCTGGCTTGTCTCTTGTAACGAGGGCTTTCGGTATACCGCTGAAACGGACGGTGTGAAACAAAATGCCAGTCTACCTCATAGCTTGTCAATCATCGTAAACCGAATACTGGATCATCAGGCAAGTGGACAAGCCTCCAGCGGTGTTCATCATTGTGGCCAGGCCTTGCTCTACACTCAGTGTGATTTTGTTTACCTTTATATTTGAGACGTGTATGTTTATAAGTTTAACAGGTGCCACACATGTGTAAGAGAAATTGTGGGAAAGTTTGTCTGGCTTGTCTCTTGTAACGAGGGCTTTCGGTACACCGCTGAAACGGACAGTGTGAAACAAAATGCCGATCTACCTCGTGGCTGTCAATGATCGCGAACCGAAAACTTGACAATCAGATACTTGGACAAGCTCTCCGTTAACCACTACACAAGAGCTGCAGCACAGATACAGTTAGCATTTCTTTCTTAACGTCAGTATGTCAAAACGTTCCCACAAAACTGAAGACAAAATTGTTCTAACCAGGACGGAAGTGTTGTCCCCAAAAGATCTTTAGCAAAAAAGCTCGACGTTTTGGATACAGGTTATAAATGTGCAGTGAATGACAACTCCGTTTATACCCTTATGAGAAGTTGAACCAATAGGCTGAAATGACCTCTGGGAGATTTCAATCGGTTGTGGCATCTGTAATGATACCAAAACATGATTCTCAATAACAAACACCTGCACACTGATGTCTTACGTGTTTTATTGATTTCCAAAAAATCAATCAAGACATCGAGAAAGACCGTGTAGCTCTATTTCCCTGAGTAAGAAAGTACGAGGCGCGAAGCAAGGATGACTTTGTTATTCAGAAATGCACAGTTACGACGTCATCTTAAACGCTTCCATCAGGGTTACATAATAAACCAAGTCTGTATTTAACGGTGGGAGGAGTGGGGATACGAAGTGGACAGATAGCACAGGCATTGTGTGTTAGTTCTGCTTCTTTATTAATGGCGATATGACCAAGATATGGTTGGCTGGGTGATTCAGATGTCTGACGAATTCAGTTTTAGTGAGTATTCATTAAGAATCGAAAGTGTCACGCATGCTTCCATACCGCACCTCCCCCCACCCCACCGTGACTCTTGCGGCAGGTCAAAGTCCCAGCAGGCGGTACAGCTGGCCTCTCTGTGCTAAATCCCCAGACACAAGCCCAGCCCCGTCCCCCACACCTTAGATCCTTTGGTAACTGTGCACTATAATGTAGAATCAGTTCGGTGACCTGCTTTTATCAAAGGTAGATCGGGGGCTGTATTTGGGCATAGAAATGGACGGTGTCTTGGGGATATTTCTACGATTAGAAGGCCTCGATTAGCTCAACTTTTATGTACAATTTAAGCAAGAAGGGTAAGTAAACGCTGTATGAAACGGTTTCGTTGAAGATGTAAACACTGGATGAAATTACATTGTGAAGCTTAAGGTGTTTGTTGAGTTTTACTAATTCCTCGGACTGTTGCTGGATTGCAATAGATTCAACTTTTTTAATCACAAATGCTATCTGATGTTTTCATCTCCACGGATGTTTATCGTTGTAAATAGCATAACTATCGTCATAAACGTGTCATGTTTCTTTTCTCTGTATGCACAGTCAATGTTGACGGGACTTCTCACATTATGGACACAAGGACGAGTTTACCTGTGAAGACGGAGACTGAGGAGGAATATAATACGGACCAGATTCTTCATCAAGAGGAAATGGAAGCCATGAGTCGGTATCACTCGGTAGAATCTGAAGGTAGGTAGGACTGGAGTTTCAAAAGTTATTTCTGCCTAAACACATTTCACAAATGTACATGCAAATATCTACCTTCCTGTTATTGGTTCTCTTGTTCACCAGAAAACCTTTAACTAGAAGAACTATAAAAAATATATATAAATATTTGTTGCGAATAAGGCACTCTACATAGTAGGTTGAATTATATTTGATTCAAACTTGTTTTTTTTTTCATCCTCTATACCTTGCATTTTTGGACTTTACGACACAAAAAATGTCTGAAATACATAGAAAACGATGGAAAGGCTTTAAATATTATAGACGTCACAGAGAAGTATAAAATGAGTAAAACTTTACTTAAACACGGGTTATTCGAATAGGAGTGAGTCCTTTGCTGCAAATGCAACCAAAATAGCGTATGGTCGTTTCTTTGTTTTTACAGGGGCGATGTCAGTCCATTCTTAGCGATGCAGTGAAGTCCAAAAGTCACCAAACGCCTTTCCATCCTCCCATTCAATTAGCGAAACCCGGATGTCATTTGGAAGGATGGCATTCGAAGCCCATCCTAACTTGTTTGAAGTTATTAATATATTAAAGAAGGAGCAGGCAGCCAACGAAATAAAACTAATACACCCGAAAGCTGAAAGGCGAGGTAATGAAAAGCCCATCCTAACTTGTTTGAAGTTAGCAATCTATTAATCTATAAGCTCCCCAGTAACATGAAAACACCTATGGAATGCACAGATTCTGTTCCATTTTTTGTTACATTTGTAAAGATGACTGTTAATTTTCATAGTGCTATTAAAAGAAAGTTAGAAATCTCTAACTGTCTACTGTTATTTTCTCTACATGATTATGGGCTAATCCTCTTAAGTGACCCAGGGGGTAAATTAGACATTCGCATTACGCCTAACCGACTTTGCTATGGCGAAGAGGGGAAACTAGTCACTCTTGATGCAATGTTTCAAATGGGCTCTATGTGCGATTGCAGGTGTGACGACATTCCTGGTGTCAGTAATGGCGTCTATAATGGTGTCATCATTGGTGTCAGTAGTGGTATCTGTATTGATATCATTAGTTATATCAGAACTATCCTTTATCACCAGATTGTGCTTATTCAAACATTCAACTTTGTTTGTTGATAGTGCGCTTTCAAACTCTGCTTCGACTGGTTGGTAAAGATAGCATTAACTGAAACAAGACTAACATCAGTTTCCATGCACTGAATATATCTAGCATAATTTTTATTTTGCAAGTATGTGACAGCAGTATGTTTAATGAATATTAAATTTAAGTATGTTTAATGAATATTAAACATAACCCATAGGTTCTGTTAGTGACAGATCCATTAAACAGCTTACCTTATATTCAGATTCATAAGAATATGTATTAATAACACCAGGCTAGAAAAGTAACCATGTAAGTGTATTTCTGGTACATAAAGCAACAAGTGCATTGTAATAAAAATGTTTTATTTCCTGATATGAATGAAGGTATTAGGTTGAAATTTCATACACACTCTTGATGGGTTACTTGTTCTGAAAGTCATTAATGCTGGCATAAGCTCATTAGGGAATTTGACTTATATTATAAGCTACAATATATCTCACCACAATACAGCAATATCCTGACCATTCATGAAATTATTCTCTCATTTCATTTAAAGTAATAAGCAGTTGCAAATGCTGATATATTGCACTCATGTAGACCTGAGCGGTATATTGTATTGACACAACAAAGTGTGCACATATATGCACATATGTCACAAGTGGGAAAGTTTGTCAATAACTTGCCAAAGGACCACGGTTCACTTTGGCGGTTTGGTTTTCTCCACCCATAAAACTGATTGCCATCATGTAGGTGAAAAAAATTTGAGTTTGACCTTAATGAACACGCAAATAAAAATCGAAAGAGTATATAGCCGTGGCTATATAGTAATAGTTATATTTATAAATTTAAGAGCATACAACTTTCATGTCACTCTTAATGTTAAAAAAAATACCGACATTCATTTATATGAATATATAATTTATTTCATATGAAAGAAACCGTTCGGATACACAAAAGAGCTTTGTGAGGCAAATGTATGGTCTCAAGTATTATATCTTGTTTTGGAGTCCAGTCAACCATATGCCACCTACATGAAAAGGAACCAGAGACTTGCTAATAAGAACACGTCTGTTCTATCTAGTAGATAGCCTCATGTCTTTTTTATCATGCTTCACTTGGCGTATCTAAAAATTTGGCCAAGGGATAAATGCAGAACAATAGGTGGAGTTTTTCAAATATTTCAATGCACCAGTTCAAAGTACAGTCTGAAAAGTAACAGAAGTACATGTATACAAAGCTGTGTCGAAAGAGAGTAGTATCCAAATCTTTTAGTTTATCATACATGTAAGTGCCAAATTTGTGTATCGATGCAACACTTTTTAACTGTGTGTGGGTGAAAGAGTATTGGCTGAAAACAAATTTATTCTGTTGATGTTTGAGACATTCGATTACTATCAATTAATACGTGTATAAATATATTATCGAATCAATGTATCAGGTACATGTATAATAACCCTGAAGACATCGTTCACACCTCTCTTGTAATGTCCTCTTATCGCTTTCAGTGTTACGCACACGTTTGGTCTTAAGCCGTCCTACCTCCCTCTGCTGTACACCATACGAGAGAAAAGTATTCTTAATGTCGTCGTGTGAAGCGGCACATGTTTCACTTAGGTAATATTTACAGTATCTAACGCTCATAGAGACCGTATTGCGCTGTCAACGATTACTTTCGGCTGCCATGTTTGGTGCAAACATGGCTCTGTTTTGTTCTGGTGCTTTATTTAGCCTTTAGCGGACTAATATGCAGGGCTGGGCGGCGCGCCCTTTAATGTCGGACTTCAGGGAATGGAACTTCGGAAGCGATTCGGCCTAGTTCGACGCCATATATTCCGCACTTTGATTTAGGAATTCTCATAAGTTTGCCAGTGTCACGAGGAGAACTTTTGACATAATATACGTTGTTAAATTACCCAACTTTCCGTGACAGTTTTATGTAGACCCCGTCTTATTAGGGAGACTTGAAGGCCACAGCGAACAGCGTACGGCTAGTCGAGGAATATGTGCATTATTTTACCCCTTATTTTGTCACACGTGTATGTTACGTTTGTTTTCCTCTCTGGTTAACTTCAAGGGCTTTACCCGGAATGTCTTTAGAGGAGGCAAAGTTCCGGAGGTCCGGATCTACCTTTCCGCCCCAGGCCACCACTACGACGCCCTGTCCGGGCCGGGCGAATGCCGGAGATCCCGGTTGACCAACTGTGATGGTTACCTCTCTCCGGGAGTTCAGTTGAATGGTGGCGAACGAGTATCCTCCCCCACCCCCGCCTCGACCCCCAGCTGCCCCGCCGCTACCCCCGCCGTACAGACCCCCGGAGGCCCCCGAGGGGTTTTCTCCGCCAGGGCCTGATCGCGACACAGGGATCTCTTTGGCTTCCGAGTAGTCCTGGAAAATACATTTTGTCATTTGCTAAATATATGGCGGATACTGCACAGTGTAGGTTGAATGCAATATATTTTGTTCGAGGTGAACATGATAACCCACGTGACTCGAAGCTCTCCCGGCCGTGTATATCATCTGCACAGACCTATATATCTTCGTCCTGTTATTCTAATTCAGAGAACCACTTAAAGTGGGCATCAGAACATTTGCTAACTCGCAACTGGCTACAAGTAACATGTATGCAATGATGCATATCTCGACGATTTTGTAAACAAAACAAATGTATCCATATAATAACTCCATAAAAGTTCAATAATCCGTCAGAACAGCACACTTTGGATTGACGGATTCTGCTTTTAGTGCACATTCTACAGTGTAACGCCTTTAAGCACTTTAAGGCCAAGTTAAATGATTAAGGGATAATGCCAGTCAATGTGTGATTGACAGGATAATAAATAAACATTATTGTTTTTAATCATTAACATAACTCTGACACAACTAGGATAAACGGAGTGTAATAATTGCAGTTTACCCCGGGCTTTAAATTTGGCTTCAGTTCGGTTAAGCGATTCCACAGATATATTGCACATGTGCAACAGGGTATCACAAGGGAAAAAAGCTCGAACAAATTATCAGGTTTGCAGGTGGCAGAATCTGTTCGGGAATTAAGGTTTCCTTATAAAAATCTGAAATCCAGTTTGATTAGATTCTGACAGGGAAAAAAGGAGATTTGTGGAAACAATCAGTAGCCAATAAAACCGGCTGAAGCTGGGCAATGTGGACAAAATAAACTGTCCGTTAACATTATGGCTTTTGATATGAAAACAAACTAAATCTGATGAAAAATTGGTCAAGTATTGAGGAGATTTCTGGCAGAAGAGCAGATTTCGTTCAAAGCTCTGAAAAACAACACCCGAAATGACAGGGTTCTAAATGGAATCAACTAAAAAAAGTCGCCAAAAGAACGTTTGGAATCACAATAGACTACATTGTGCTCAGTAGTTCTTGGGATTTGTGCCGGCAATCAGCGACGAATGAAGATGGCTAACAGAAATGAACACACCAACACCAGATTCTGTTCAGTTTCACGGGTCTCTGATTTCAAACTAAATATGAATAACGGCATTTTTAATGTGCACACTGATTTCTATCATATCTAGGTTGTGTCTCCCGGTGCTGCCTCACGGGGATGAAAGCATGCATGACACGTCAGTCACACTGTACACACTACAGTCTATCAACTCCGTCCTACCCTAGTAATGACCTTACAATCACCTTAAGGCATCTGGGGTCACTGGTCCCCCCGCCCCCGCAGTACAGGAACGAGGAGAGGCCTGGGAACAGGGTGCGGCTGTCTGTGGTGGTCTCCCCGGCCGCGCCCCCGGGTCCGCCACACTCCTCGTGATGCCGACCGTCACCACCGCTAGCTACCGTCCCCTTACCCCCCTGGCCACCTGTAACCACAAGAACTTGAGGGTTTAAAGATGTGAGGTTTTATATGCACATACCCTGTATTGGGTCGTGCTAAAGCCGCAAGGCTGCATGTTCTTCAAAGTCTACACATTCTAAAACCATAAAGCTCGTGTTATTTTACTCAAGTTTAATATACATGACCTTTAATGAATCTCATCAATGGCAAACTGATGCACAGTGCTATCCACATATTGTGTAAAGTTCAACTGACGCATATCCGACTGACCCGTAACTAACGAACTTAGGTTTAATAGATTAATGGCCATCGCCAAAATAAATACCATTACTTGCCAGTTTTGTTCATTCGATAGCTTTTATCTACTATGTGCTATTTTATGGGGAAACAATTAAGTGCAATCGATATCTAAACTTATGGTTACTCAGATTAGTTAGGTTTACGGTATTTTTTAAAAACAAAAGTGAGCATTTTAGTGCCGTTCCTACAGTAACTGGGTGGGCGTACTTTCTCTAACGTATACATTACCTGAGTTATTGACCGCTTTACCGCCAGTGCCTCCCTCCGCCACTAACATGTCGCCGAAGCTAGACCTTCCACCGTCCCCTGCGTCTCTGAAGGTTCTCCCGTCCCGACCCCCTCCTCCTCCGCCGATACACACCACGTCCACCTGATCCACCCCGTGGGGTACCACGAACACCCCTGAATGGGTGAATACTCTTTGACCCCTTGCCTCAGTTCCATAGATAGGATTCCTGTGTGCTGTGAATAAAGAGATGAATCCTAATTTCGAGGTGTATTAAATGTAAACGGCCATTAAATATGTAGGCAAGGCAGCTATTTGAAAAAAAAAACCCTCTTCTTTCAACATACATGACGTGGTTAAGGATGACATCACCCACCTGGCTGACAGACAGGAGTGTGCGACCACGCGCCATTTCTGCAGGTCACGTGATGCCCAGAACTGATGACGGTACCGTCGATACAGGTAATCTCGATGACGAAACCCTCGTCTACCACGTGACCAGCCGTCTGATGGAGGCTGAAGCCAAACTCGATTTTTGGCACGACGCAAAAGCCTGAAAGCAAAGTAAAATTTGTGTGAGTATCGTAACCCATCCCTAAAAACACACTTAAGAAACCCTATGGCCCCCTATTAACACGTACGTTACAGAGAATAAATGCCTACAATCAGAAAAGTGTGAAACTCTTTGTTTTTGTATTTCTGTACTATTAGCGTAAACCAAGAACAGTTAGGTGTTCTTTTGCCACTATGACTTTAACTGCGGATTACCGAGGAGGCATATATTCTAGCCTCACATTTTGACGAAAATAAAAAGCTAGGTGGATTCCACACCGTACGCTTTTATAACTGAGCAACAGTAACACGTCAGCTCAAAATCTGTCATCCTTTATCCTCAATGTCATCACTGCAAACATTCCGCGCATGACCGACAATATTCATATGAGTGTTAATATCACCAGACTAACCCGACTGTTGCTGAATTCTTTCTTCAGCCATAAGGTAACACCCCGAACCGTCTTTCTTCATTAATGTGCCGTCTGGGCATGCGCAGACGTAGCCCTCTCTTCGCGGTAAACACAGATGACTGCAGACATGACCTCCGTTACAGGGGTTGTCTAAAAATATCGTAAAGTTAAACACAACATTTGTTTTGGTTTATTTGTAAGAAGATATTTGACCTATGGCCAAAATCTATAGTTTGAGTTTTACATATAAGGTAAAATTTCCTGTGTGCCTTGTCTGAAATTTATGAATAAACATGATCTTAGCATGTGGACCACATGCATGTGATTTATTTGAACATTGTGTGCAGAACACAACGGACCGCTAAACCGGATTCCTACAGGAGTCCTAAAACTCATTTACTTTAGAACATAGGGTGTAACTGAAAACATTCTCAGCTTGCTTTTGCCATCATCTGATATGTTCAATTATCTGGTTGGTGTTTAGCAATGTATACAACATTTTATTTACTCTCATATGCATTATAGAAATCGTCGTCCCACAGTAAATTACCGCCTTCGCCGGATACCTGACAAAACTCCTGACTTAAATTCCCTTTCGAATCGGTAACAGATCTGTATTCGAGCCCGTGGTGTCGTTTTATCGGAACGCTATCATTTAATGGAAGTAAGTATTATGAACGCATATGAGGGAGATAATAAGTAGGTACAAAATGCTGAACGCACTGTTGAACATCCTTCCGCGCTGTACAAAGATGCTTACTGGAAGGAAGAACGGACTTTCTTCACCCAGTAAGATCTTACTCTCTCCATCAGTTTTCCTCGCCCTTTTAGAAAAACAGAAATAACAAGAACACAATAGCGAAAAACAATGGCGGTTATAACAATTCGTAATTTCAAACAAAAACACAGCGCCTAATATAACGTAAGTAAATTGTTAATCAATTCTTGAAATCCATGTAACATCTATACTACTACATTTATACTATACGTCTAAGGCGCCTTTGCTACGATATAGCTGTGATATTTTCGTTAGGGTGCATAAACAATGCGTAATCTTCTCGTGTATTCATTTTTCATTGTTGGAGGTGTATCTACTTCTTTCAGTTCGCGAGACATCCATAAGGCAGAACCAGTCATTTTCCCTCACCTGAAAACTGACGCACTCTCAGAGTCAATCCAGTAAAAGTAGTTTGGGTCGACGTCAAGTGCCCGGATGTCGGTGTCAACCTGTGCAACAAGTTGTGTCTGAGCTCCAATTCCTGTGCCGGAAGTTAAGATGTGACCTCGCAGTGAATCAAACCAATAGAGCTGATTGGCTGAAAATCATTGTACAAAACATTGATAATATGTACAATTTTAAAAATATATCGACTATGTTTTCATGTAGAACCCATTCTGCTTCAATTATAACAATGGTAACTAATGCTTTCGGTAAACTTGCCTGCAGGACACACGTATGTACCTCTTCACAATGAATTGATAAACTGTACTCTGACGCCATGCTCCACTTTTTACCAGCTACAGGATGGCGATCGGTTTTATATATGTAGGTGGAGGAAAGCGGAGTGCCCAGAGCAAATTCCCTAGGTAACTGACAAGCCGCCTTATTTAAAGCCGCAACGTCTGGCTGCATCTCGGTGAAACCCTTCAGTTTTACTGGTCAAGGACAAAATGCCTGCACCGAGGCCAACTAGTAACATGCACCACAGCATAAACAAACCCAAAATCAACAGCAATTTGATCATTTTAGAGAAAATGTATTTTATCCTGTGTCTTTAAAACATTCAGATAATTTAAAACAATACATTTTTGTTGATATCAAATGATAAAAACTACTCATAAAGATGCATAAAATGGGGTCTCTGTGATGATTACAGTTCCCTCCAAAAACTTTACATTAATTGAACTTACTGGACACATCCAGTGAGAGGCCAGTAGGTTGAGACAACTCCGTGTGCACGAACACATCTGAACCGTCCATACCGTACTGCAAAATACTGCCATTGGAAGCGACAAACAAAAGCCTGGAACACATGAAAAAAACATGACATTTTGTTGTATTCAAACAAAGGTTAGGTTTGTGTCTATAAATCATGAGTGTGATTCTTCGCTTCTGCAGACAATGTAACCATGACCATAACACTGACGCGTGGCAAGATTTCCTCGCTTACTGATACATATGTATATACGAAGGAAGTTGTCAGTCTTCAATCATGTATATGCATGCATAAATACAGCTGTAAAGCCATATATGTGTTTTACAAAACCTTACAAAAACTAACCGGGAATGTTGTGCATTTGAGACTAAGCTTAAACTGACGCACCCGTGTTCAGGGTCCACGGTGAAATCCCGCGGCTCTGTGATGTTGACGACGAGAGTCTTGTGATGTAACCCCGTTACTGTGATTACCCCGATGATAGACTCGGACAAATCCAGGTAATACAACAAACCAGAGTTCGCTTCCACCACAAGTTTGATCACACCTACTCCGTAAAGACACAAGCATTCAGGTGACTGGCGATCTGGTATCGGTTTTACAAAGCAGTCGCAAAATGCGTCTGGCGTAACTTACACGACAAGATATGTAGTGAGAAGATAAGCCTCATACTTAGGGGACGGAACAAGTTGCCAAACTGAATGATTGGTATAACATAACTGTCTGATTTGTTTCCACGGGCTTTCCTATTATCAACAAGGGCAAAATGTAAACTTTTCGTTTTACTACTTTATTTATTGGTAGATTTAATATATTCAGCTTTTATTAAGAAGTTATTCCTTGAATAATGTGTTATGTTTTTATTTCTGTATTTCTTTATTTCATTATTTTTGTTTTTTTATCGCACTGGTCTGATCAATATTTCGCTCATTTCATGATGAACCAGTTTGTTGGCGAAAGAATCCAGGGTACAAAGCCACTGTACTCTACCACACATCCAACAGGCCTCTTGGGTGAAAGCATGAAATGAGCAGGCGATTTCATGAGTCAAAATACTAATGAATAGTTGCAGAAAGGCTTAGCGGGTGCCATGCAGTGAAGTCTGCATTTACTTCTCGGTTCAATTATTTAATACAGAAGAGGGGAATAATTCGTTGTTTATCAGAAGTGACCGTGAACAATTGCATATCAAATCACAATGAACATTACTCGAAAGAAATTCACTTTGACCGAGCAGCCACGTTTTCAGAGTATGTTAGGGCAGTACGGTATAATGATGTGAATGACAGACAAATGGCAAAAGGCAAATGTTAAGTAAATATCACAGTTAAGCTTTTCGTGAAGCGGAAAGTGTAGATGCTGTTAACATCAGACGGAAACACCGTACACAATACATGCACGACAAGTACTTTTTCTCGGTCGTTAGCGTTTAACAGGTCCTATCTAAATCGTGAACCCAAGCAACAAAACACCTTACTGAGTCCTTCTTGGGCTAGGATAATCTCCTGCTCGCTGCCGTTCATGAAGGCCCGGTTTACGGTACCCCTGCTGACGTCACTCCAGTACACCTGGCAACAAAAGAATTAGGGAATAAATGATGCCGTAAAGTGCATAACGACCAGAAATCGCATATTTCGATTCTAACATACAGGTACTGTATCATAAATTCAACCTTTTCGAACCTTCTGTGGCCAAGATGTTAGCGTCGTAACGCAGCGCAAAGACTCCGAAACCTTTCACCAATTCAATCGCCCTGAGGTCAACTCTAGCTCACTCTAGCTTTGTCTTTGGTCCCACTTGGGAAAGTCTGCCAGCAACATGGACATGGTTGAAAATTTCCCCCAGGCTCTGCCACCCTCGTATGAGTGAAACATTCTTGAGAAGGCTTACACGGTGTAAAACTCCAGTAAATAAAGAAGTAAATCTGTCTACTATGATACCATCTTCACCAAACACCAAAGAGCCGTTGAGTATAAATCAAGTAGTCTTCAGAATACCCACAGCATAACAAAGCGTGAGGATGCCACACATCCACATCTTCCTGAGCAATATACGCCAGCACAACACATTTTAACAAGGCATTAGCCAACATATATATGTAAATAATACACGCGCCAAAGGCATACTCCTCGCACAACAACTGGCAAGTTCGTACCAGAAACAAAATGACTGATTATTCAACCAGTTTTGTTAGAAAACTGCTGTGTTAAAGATTCGGAGACCTCCGTGTGGCCGAGGGGATTGGCGCGCTAAAGCAACGCAATAACCAAGGAACCTCTCACTAATGCGGTCGCTGTGAATCTACGCTCAGTTCATGTTGGCTTCCTCTCTGGTCGCACGTAAGAATGGTTTCCACCGGCACAACATAATGCTGGCTGCCGTCGTATAAGTGAAATATCTTGAGTACGGCGTAAAACACCAATCAAATCAATAAATAAATACTGAAGTATAATGTGGTATTTGATTCAGATGAGGGTATCGATTCTGCTTAGAGCATGCAATATGTATACATCGCTTACTGACTACGTTCAGATGGACAAGTGATGTCTATGCACGAACAGGGAGATGTTAAGCCGAGTCGCAAGTTGGAAACATCGGCATTTATAATAAGTAACGCTCTTCACCATTCCGAACGTCTGGTTGTGAGGAATGTAAATATCTAGAATTATGGATTCTTTTGCTGAATTCAAACGTACAGCCGACATTCCTGTACAACTCAGAGACCAAAAAGAATCGATCCCAGTCTGTAATCACAAGACACATATTTTTGAGAAAGATCTAAGAAAGCTGGTGAAGCCTACCTTCTGGTCTTCGGGGTTGAAGCAGACACTATAGGGCTGAACCACTGTCTGTAAGGGCAAAGCGTGGAACTGGAACCGCCACAAGTCAAGCTGGTAGATGGATCCCAGCCTTTGGTCTGCGATCAGTAGGAATTTGTCCTCCGCCAAGTCTACAAACAGAGAAAGACAAATCGTAAGTTAAAAAGATAACAGACACTTGACGGATTATATGCTTCCCTTGAAAACAGTAAAAAGGGGTAATAATAAACATTAGCTTACAGAGTAAGACAAGTCTGTAATTTTACACCCCGGTATTTCCACGACGCTTTTTGCAAATGCGGTCGCATTAGTGGTAAAACACCCTTAATAGGAGAAATAGGAGATCCATGTGGTGTTCACATATTATTTCACACGACGATATTGCGGCTTTAATGATGACCGTTATTTTTACAGCGGAAAGGCATGGATATTTCACCCCTTCGACTGTGGGAGGAAACCGGGCAGAGCCCGGCGGGAAACAAAGGACGGGCCTTGATAACAATAATTTGTCGATGCCTCTTGACGAAGACGGGCCGTATTAATTAAGGACCAAATTTACCTGTTTCACATGTTCTGTTGTCTTCCGACAGTCTGTACCCAAATGCGCAGGCGCAGGAGAAATTAAAAAAGTTCGGTAGACAGAGATGGTGGCATCCGCCGTTATCATGACCACAGGCATCTGAAGCCAGACAAATTCCTCTGGGTAGAAACAGCTGTCAAATATGGAACACGTTATCTCGCAATCAGAAACAGGTTTACTCTAGGTGAAAACGCTCGCTGAGATACGGAAATACTTTTCAATTGACCGAAGACGTTTTTCATCTGGCAAAGAAAGTCGTCGTTCAATCAAATGAAAAGGCTTTCACCCAAACGGAAATGCTTTCACATAGGTGTAAACAGTTTTCATCAAAGAGATAATGTTTTCGCCTAGGGGAGAAATTCACGTAATACTAGAGGTCTGTTGTGCATGTATGAAAAATGGCGAAAACTTTCTCACTTTGGAACAAGGGCTGGTTGGAGATATGGTGGAAATGAACTCCATATACCAATCCTTCTTCAGGATAATGTCCCACATAGCGTCCAGTTTTCGTGTTCACAGCGTGTAGACCTCGATGGGCGTAATGCCAATCGGAATATACCAAATAATCCTGAAACAAAAAATTTCCATTATCCAGAATAACATATTCGCTGTTATCAAATATTTAAAGTCATATATTTAAAGAAGGTTCGAAACAGAGGAGTGGTCCCAGTGGTCACACTGGGTCTTACAGCTCCGCACCTGTTCAGTACTGTGTGAAGTAGGAATATATGACGTGGAGAGTTGGAATAATTATCTTATAAAATAACAGCAAATTCACCGGCAATAAACATTGCCTATATACTGTATTTATCGACAATGTGGAAGGAATAAATACCATGATCACTGGAAATAAAGAAGTCAATATTTATGAACGTTACATTATCAGCATGTAAAAGATGAAAATGTGTTGTACCAGTCAGTACAGAGCCACAGATCACAAACTAGCGAATTACGAGACTCGCACCTTTACGACGGCCATGGATTTGATGACAGAGTCGATCCGACTGTAGAGGATCCTACGGTCACTGCCGGCCAGGTTTGCAGACACAATACGACCAAAGGCCTCGTCTGACCAGTACAGCCTTATGGCGGTATAAAGTAGACAGTTAAGTGGACAATGTGGAAGATGGATCAAAGTTAACAAGGACTTGTATCGATTAACCAAACCTTTCGTGACAATGTATGTGTTTTATTTTTAGGAAGATATGAGCAATCCATTATATGACATGCAAAACTTTATATAGTAAAGTTTGACCGGTACTGGAATACCGGTTAAATATCACATCTTTTCACAAAGGCCCTTGTTTCGTTTCAGCGAAAGTATATGAAATTTCTAAAAGTGCCTAAGTCTCGATAGAATCTGCATTTGAGCGGATTTCTGGCCAATGGGATGAGGCGAAGGCGACACTTCATACGAAATAGACAGCGAATGCCGTTACACTCGTACCTTTCTTGACGAATGTCCAGTACTAGTCCTGTTGGGCGCATCATGCCGTCAGACACGATGACGTCACGAAATGACCCGTCCAGATAAGAGCTCTCCAGGCCTGGGGTAGAATTGATCCAAAATAGCTTCCTGGAAGTATACATGATGACCAATCACAGGATTTTAGTCGTCAACAGAATGAAATTCCGCCGTGCTCACGGTAAATCAACGTAACATAATTCACCCTGAATTCCTGAAAAGCACTTAGACTGCCAAGAACAAAGGATTGTATGAATTTTCACAAGATAAATATGCTCTCATTCAAAGTAAGATAATCAATTTTACTTTTCAGCCAAGTAGCACAATCAGAAAGTCAAAATCTCAGTAGTCATAAACTAAAAAACAGAAGATCATTCAGCCATGACACAAGGTCACAACTGGATGTTCATCTTAACATCTGGCGACACAATGATATGCCACCTGCGCGATTCTTGTGTGGGAGATTTATTTTATTTGATCAGTTTTTTTTTACGCCGCACTCAAGAATATTTCACTTATACGACGGCGGCCAGCATTATGGTGGGAGGAAACCGGGCAGAGCCCGGGGGAAACCCACCATCATCCGCAGCTTGCTGGCAGACCTTCCCACGTACTGCCGGAGAGGAAGCCACCATGAGCTGAGCTTGAACTCACAGCGACCGCATTGGTGGGAGGCTTCTGGATCATTACGCTACGCAGGCGCGCTGAGGAACTGAACCACGCAGGCCCCAAATCCACTTTGAGTCACCTGATAAATACACACTGGCCCCTATTTTATCTCACACAATAATCCCTAATATGCACCTCACTGGTTCCTGAAGGCCCGCCTTACCTCCTGCCGGGATGGATAGCGAGATACTTGGGAACCACGACTCCATTGTGGATGAAGTACTTGGTGCGCATCCCGTCCTGGGTAGACACCAGGATGGCCTTTTTACTACTGTCCGTCCAGTACAGGTTCTCAGACACCCAATCAACGACCAGAGCTAAAAACGCAATATAGCCATTATTTATGATACGTTTATTTATTCCTATTTATTTTTATTTCTCATTTAATTGTTTCGTTTAACCTTAAAATGTTCGTAGAAGAACACAGTAAGTTTTCGCTGAAAGGAACGCAGAGATTAATACCGAACGAAGTGAGGTCTATCGGTATCGTGCTCGTCGTTTACTATTTAGCTGTTGCCTTGGTCGAGTAAGGTAAAAATTGCGGCCGAATTCCCGGCGCACGCTTTCTGCTACGTTGAAATCATTATGGGAAAAACAACAAGGAGTGTCAAACCTATCAGAGTCTAAAATTTATCCGCACTGAATGTTTTGATATTCACTGCCTCATGGCACAAAATCACCATCAATCTTTTCAGCATCTCTTTCGTTCTTTGTAGGCGTAACAGTCCAAAGGTAAAAACGCAACGTTCCGCGTCAATGAATCCTACGGATCACGCGCAAATCAGCGACCTTCATCTGTGTTTTAGCTTTAACGCAATGTTGGTCCCAAATGAATTCTTTGAAAGTAAAGTGATGTATTTCTAGTTCGAAGGAAAAAGTTTGATGAAAGAGGCCTACCCGCCACATACTATACTAAGTACTTATAAGCCACAAGATGAAATTACTTTTCTTATTTTTTCCCTCACGAGATTTCTCTCACCGGCCATAGAACAAGATGATGGATGTCCGTGGCTTGGTACACGTCAGTTAATGACTTTCTTTGATCGATACGCAGTGGGTAATGGTGGCTTTTATTTGGAATGTTTAAGGACGCGATGACAAATCAGATTTCGTCTTGATGGACACGATGGATAATGGATGCCTTCTCCGTGCGACGCGATGGCTCGTGAGTGTTATCTAGTAAGAATACGATCGGTAATGGATCCATTCTCCTAGAGACACGATGGCTCGTGAGTCTTATCTACTAATGACACTATGAGTAATGGATCCCTTCTCTTTGAAACACGATGGCTCGTGAGTGTTATCTACCAGGGACACGATGGGTAATGAATCCCTTCCCTCTGAGACACGACCGCTCGTGAGTGTTATCTACCAAGGACACGATGGCTGATACATGCAGTGTAGTATTCCCCACGTGAAAGAGGACGATTCATGATTTTGCCTGCCTGGGATATGATGGTTCATGGAAGTTGTCGAAAGCGATGATTTATCATAAGCACACGAAGAAAGCGATCAGAAATGTTGTCCGAAGTTTGGACGATAAGTCTCTTCATACTCACAATCAACTTTTCCCGAAGTCAACAAAATCTGCCGGACTTTGGAGGCGATAGTCAATCCCACCTTCAAAATGGCCTGATGGCAAACAATGCAAAGCGTAATATCTTCATTATCTCATCTTTGTGGAAAGATTAACGGTATTTGGAATATTAGTTGCCAGCTTTTTGACTACGGAGAATATACTGTGATCACTTGTGGGTTATTTCATCTTTACCCTGTTGGCACACACAACTTCATCTCTAATTTTTCTCGGCGAGTAAAGAGTACTCTATCACTTTCTATTCTTCCGTTTAATTCTGTTCTATTCATTTCTGTACAATATATATCCATGCCCATTTGTAAACACGGAGCTCGGCCGGGAACAAATGTGGCCGGAGCATTGATTTGAAAAATAAAATAAATAACAAAATCTTTTAAAAGAAAGACAGCTTTAAACCATGTGAATGCATTTAATTCTTTGTAATATTTGCATCTTTTCTAACGCCAATCAGAAATTTTTAAATTTAGACTAAGAAATGCTTTGGAGTGTAGATATACTCACATTAGATTTCCTCTCTGTACAGAAAAGCTCCCCAGCATTGATATTTGATACTAGTATATAAGGGCGATAACTCTTTGCATAGATAATATCTCTGGGTACCACAGATGTTTTCAAGTCTGCAAAGTTTCCTGGTACAGCGTAAATACCGAATCGTTGAGTGTACATCACAGAAGGTTCAAATGTAGACAAGTTTAACTCATCAGCTGAAAAATGAATTTAAATGGTGTCAGCATTATAATCACCTACTGTGATATAAAGAGGTATAAATATCTGAAAGTATGTAACTTTGATGCAGTACAAATTCAGTTTCATAAATCTGCTCGAAAATTACAGCAGGTAGATTAGACAAAAGTAATAATAGATATGTAACATTCATTACAGTAATATTCATTCTCGTGAACTACATTGTTTATCTGATTGAACCTTATATTTCCCTTATAGTTGGGAGGTCCATATATGTCCCATCGAAATCACGAGTCGATCTACGAGAATCCGCGTGATCCTTATTAGGATATTAAGCAGATGATAATCAGGGATGGTCGCCTTTAAGTGAATGTCCCGTGTTTTATTGGCACATAATGCCCCTAAGCTTGCCCATGTCTTCTCACCCAGCTTATATTCGGAAAGCTCTTAAACAGTGTACATCTAACACGCAGGGATTTGTGGGAAAAGTCTGCGTCATTAGCTTGTGACGTGGAGCGCCAACATGATCCTTATGTCACAATGTATTCCTCACAAACAGAGCTCAAAGAGCTGTAAAAAATTGGAATCTTGGCATAAACGGTAAATACATTTTCCTGAAACCGATGGATAGGAACAACATGTGGCGAACCGGGATCGAACTCGTGTCATTATATTGATATGGACGGTCTGGTGGACTATAGATGGGTGAAAAAAGACTGGAAGCTAAATTTCATAATCCGAAGCTTTCGTAATTTGGGTCAAAGCTCTGTGGTCTTTTGTTTATTCCTGAGTCAGCGATCACGATTTGTGAACAAACTGGTACACCTGCACTCATCTATAATAGGGTAACAATTGTCAATGACAGTTCACTACCTTTTGTCACGTTCGTTTATTTCTATTAACACAATCTCCGATTTCCTCTTCTTGAGTTTGCTTACATTCACACTCCGTATTGTCCCAGAAAATGCTAAATCTTTCTTGACTCTGTCGGCAGATACACTCGGATTTGCCATTCCCTGTGCTCACACAGGGTCCACGACATGTGCCGTTCTTACAGATATCTACAACACACAAACTCGGATTGGTATAATATATGTTTCCTTGCATGAATTGATGTTCACTGATGATCTTGCACTCTGCTTTCCTGCCCTATAAAAACAGTGTTATAAGTGATTTTCATGTATGTACACATATAAACTCTGTATCAGACAATTATACAAAGGCTAATTTGTCCTGTCGTTTATCTCGCTATTATGAAACCGTGTTTTTCTTCACTTGTTTTATACAGAGCACTAATCTTGGACATATTCTATATTTATTTACCTGCTGACCACGTATTAAGTAAACAAAAAAATCACCCGTTGGTTTACGCTACGGGCAAAGATGTATACAGAGCTTCTTAAAGTTTTTTGATTAAACTTCCTGACAAAAACTACCGCCATTAAATTTATTTTTGAAACAACGTGAGGACTTCAAGATGATTAACCACTTAAACTTTATTACCCTCAATGGAGATCTATGGGCTCTGCGACACTTGAGATCTTGGCATTTCAACATAACGTTCGGCACGACTTAAGGTATTAGCTTCACACACATTCTCAGTAAGGAGGCTCATATCTGGACATTTCGAAGACTTCTGCTCGGTTTCGTATTACCATAATGCTGTCCGCCGTTGTATAAGTCAAACATTTTTGAGTTCGGCGTAAAACACTAATCAAATAAATAAATAAACATTATGGGAGCAGCATTTCGTTCCACAGTGGAGGTACAATAGTGTCACACAATGCATATTAACCTCTCGGGGATTCTTGTTTGTCACTAGTCAAAGTGATGATATTACAGGGTTTGTTTGTCAACGCCAGTCTCCTTCTGATGGTCCCCGAGCGTATATCGGTGACGTAGATAGCATGACGTCGTTGATCTGTGACGTAAGCATGATGCTGTGAAAAGAGAAATGAACAAAAATCTATGGGGAAATTGTTTTCCAATCAGGAGTACACTCATTTACCTATAAGCGGCCACTGTGTCGCCTTTGTTTATCTAAACATGCCTTAAGAGTGAGTGGCTGCTTGGCGTTTTATGTTGTACTTAACAATGTTTCAGTCATATGACGACGAGGAGTCCTTCTGGTGTGTGCGAATAGTACATCTTCTTGTGGCAGGGCTAGTCCATGCCACCAAAGTGCTGCCGCCTCTAGATAGATCATGTCGATGACATCAGACATGATAACCCAATTAGTCACATCATACTGACACCGGGCCGACTAGTCTTGTTGCGTTGCTCTAACCTCAACTCTGAGCGCCAAGCGTGGCAGCAACAAGTACCATTTTTAAAGTCTTTGGAATGACCCGACCCAGACTTGAACCTGGATCTCCCGGCCTCGAGGTGCTCTAACCACTAGAAACCCCGAGGTGCTACTTGCATTAAGAGGCCACATCCGACCTTTTCTCCTTACTGTATACGCTCATAAAATCAGTACACCTCATCATGCTCTTTCGCTTGTACCCGCTGTTAAAATTAGCTGCGATCTTCGTTATAAGTCAACATCGAGAATTCCCCGTGACATGAAAATTTTCAAGTTCCCTCAACCAATGAAACGCGGCTACACGTACCGGCTGTTGAGCGACGAATGTTTACCTAGACAGCAGAAATAAAAAATCCCTGACTCGATTCCGCACGACACTTACTGCTGGAAACCCACGGGCAGTACATTTACACCCTCGTATGTTGAAGAGGCTGACTATTAAAGGTATTAGGACAACGGTTTAGGCTTCCAACCTGCATTTCGGACGCACTGGTTAATCGGCTGTTGCTGTTTTGACTCTGGTGCGATCGAGTCAACGCGAGCGCTTTGAAGTACACTGACTTTGCCCTGCCCGCCCACACTGCATGCACAAGCCCATCTTGAAAAAGCTTAATTGTTTCCTATTGTTAAAATATTGTAATATCCGGTCATGTTATCAAAGCTTTAAATTGGAACACACGACACAAACCATCCAATAATATTCTGTGTATAACGCGTTTAATGGGTGATTAAGCTTCAAACAAGCGTGTCTAATATATATACAAATAGAATTAAGTATTAAAGGGACATGGCTGAGCAAATACTAGGTATTTTAGCGCTATTACAAGAATGACATGAGTATTAGGTATTTTTCTCAAGAAGTAAAAGTTAACAGCTTAAATCCCACCCCTAGCGTTGAAGGTTAAGTGAATGTTTCAAATAAAAAAAAAACCAAAAAAAAAAACCAAACAAACAAAAAAAACAAAAAAACAAAACTGAAAACTGTAAACTGAAAATTAGGCCAGATATTTAAATGAGGGGCTGTCAGTAGGCCGGATAACTGTTTCGACTACGCACGGTCGGCATTCTTTCGTTAGTGGATAAACAATTTCTCGTGGCTAAGTTAAAAGCACTGTAACCGTAGGCAGTCACACACAATTCAATCTATTTCGTGCCTTTTATGTCTCTGTCTGACTTTTGAGAATACACATGGGCTCTAGGATTGTTTGATGTGTAAAACTCACCAGATGCACAGCAAGGCCGGCAAAGACAGCCTTCTCTATTATCAGCAGCCGCTTCCTGTGGTAACCATGGAGATCGCACGAGGACAGACTCCCACTTCCGCTATCTACCCAGTAAAGTCTGTTACAAAAATTATGGAATTTAATCATGCAGGAACGATCTGAAAGTTCATGGAGTGGTCATCTGCAGCACGTTCACAGAGCAGGTGGAGCGCAATGGAGGGAAATCCAAATTTCGAAGATTGGTCCAAACTGTACGCAGGATCTAATTCCACTTCCGGTCAATTATAACGTCGTTATGTAAACCCAAATATTTAAAGGAGGACACCACTGACAAATGAAAGTAGGAACGGAAACGCAGACCGAAAGCGTATATAATAATTCGTAAGTTACTCGTTAC
This sequence comes from Acanthopleura granulata, assembly GCA_016165875.1. Lineage (NCBI taxonomy): Eukaryota > Metazoa > Mollusca > Polyplacophora > Chitonida > Chitonidae > Acanthopleura > Acanthopleura granulata. Next base: position 81,299 of record JABBOT010000057.1, read on the forward strand.
CCGCACGAATATGTATTCACATCATGGCGGTAAGAATTCCAAACCCAAGATTGAATTTTGAGACTACATGTGCACAAACACTTGTTATGATTCAATGAACTCATTTAGCTGGTAAGAAGTTTTAGGAGAAATGCTGGCTAACATGTCTAAATAGAAAGAAAAAATCGCACGATTAGGCTACATATTAGGACTTTCTATTTTGGAAGAAATTTAGAATAGTCAGTACCTGTTTCGTGGACGACCAGACAGTAAGCAACTTTGGTTACATGGTAGGCAATTGCGCTGAATTTAAATCTTTGACACAATCAAATTAAAATATTTTTTCTAGAGTTTCTGGGCAGAATAAGGCTGTTCATCACATTGCAAGGCTTTAAACTAGGGCCCACATTACTCTCACGTTATGGCTACCATACGGCTGAAGTAAGGCTGTCTCAGTCATCCTTAAATGATATAAGATGATGAGGAGGGATATACTTGTACCTGTTATGATTTATGTCGATTGTAAGGTGACTGGGACGCCTCAGATTTCTTTCCACGATTTGTATGGTGCCTTTCCCAGAGAGTGACGAACGAGTAATTCTTGGGGATCGACCGGCTTCTGCCCAAAATAAGAAGCTGAAAGTGACAAAAGCAGGGAAAGGCAAATTAGTAGGGAGTGAGTGAGTGCCAATCCTCAGCGTGTAGGCTGAACCATTTTTATTAGAGACTTTTACTCACAAGTCCCATGTGTCGAGATTTAACGTGCACGATTTGTATTTATGACAACAGCGAATACTCCAAAACCGCACAGGCGATGTTGTGCTCAGAGAGCAAGCGTCACCATCTGACATTCACATTACGTCGCCTAGACCATGGATAGAGTTGCCCTTTAGATCGTGCGCCATCTTAGTTCATCCTAAAGCATAAAACCCAAGTGTACATACATACATACTTACATACATGCATACTTACATACTTACATAATACATACTTATATACATATCTCTTCAAGTCCAGCTAATTCTGGCTTCCTCTCCGGACGTACGTGGGAATGCCTGCCAGCATCTTGTAGGTGGCCTTGGGTTTCTCGCGAGCTTTGTCCAGTTTCCTTCCACCATAATGCTGGCTGCCGTCGTATATGTGAATTACTCTTGAGTGTGGCGTAAAACATCAATCAAATAAATAAATAAATAAACATACGTATGTCGTAAAAACTTGATGCCTTGTTATAACATGAGGACAGAGCATGACTTTTCGCTTCCTTAACCCCTTTGAATATTACAAGTCGGTCTCCTTTCAATAACCATATAAATTCGTTATAGAGTTTTCTGGTGCAGTCACCCTTTGCTAGGGTGGGTAACAATTCCTGTGGGCTCGTCTAGGCCGCTTTCGAAGAGGACTGCTGGTTGTCCGCTAGGGGGACACGAACCATAGTTTTGCACCATGATGACGTCATAGGAGGCGTCCGTCCAATAAACAGCTTTTGCGATCCAGTCTACAGCAATTCCTGGACAGAGAGAAACATTTTACCAGTTAAACCACCTCATTAACATTTTTACAAAACATTTTGGGGGTTTTGCAATACTTGTTGCGGTCGAATGCAGCAAGGGCATTCTTGAAGGTGGAAAGTTTGTTTATTTTCGTGTTTTATTTTCGGTATCATGTTGTTGACGAAGGCCATATAAAGTCATTTTACAGGACACTGAATAAATACATCATCTACAAATTAGGTTAATGTTGTTAGTACAGTGTGCAGGGTTTCTCTCGACAGTCCATAAACATCCGATACGCAATAAAATTTATCATTGCCTTAATAAGCAGGGGTACGTACCTAACAGTTTGAATCTTTGTTGTTTCTCGGCTTCTTGATTGTATAAACATTTTTGGGACCTAATTCTGCTTCGTCCGCGTTGCTATTGAGCTTGTATGGGCACTTACATGAGCAGTTAGAATAAAGCCTCGACTAATCTAAATCGACACAAGCTCGCATTTCGATGGTTACATGTACGTGCGACCATTTGCAAAGTATGACACTCTCGGGGCTGCTTTGGATTTACACTCTAAGTGGTAGTTTTCTATACTTTGCCTTCCCTAATGTATGTGTCTTAAGTTCTCGACAACACACAAGCCAATCGTGAATGAGTGTTGTAACAACAACAGTCAACAGACAACAGTCGGGCGACGACAGTCAGACATATACCTTATTGCGACACTGATCAGGCAGAGGGGGATCAAATATACACCGCTGTTCCTACAAGAACATAAACCGGTGTTCTCACAAGAATGCCCACCAGTGTTCTCACGAGCTTCGGCAAAAACTGAAGCACAGACATACCTAGCACTTCGCTAGAGGTACCAGAAAACAGATTACACTCTCTCGGGCCTGCCTTGTCCAACTGAAGCTGCTGCAAATGAGGAAAAATACTTGGATTAGTCTAGGAGGAAATGTAGGAAACTTATCGCTTTGATTGAGTTCCTGACAAATCTCCTAACTTAAAGCCACAGCCGAACCAACGAGAAACCATACTGAAACCTCTGATTTCTCTGGTCGTGGACTGATCGATCTTTCGTAGCGAAAGGAGTACTTTATTCAGGTGAGGAAATTCAGGGCCTCCTCAATTATTGGATGACCTTCTCTTGTGGGAAACCCACGTGCAGGCATTTTATATTCCGTGCCATTAAGAACACCGGAAATGACCACTCTATTCTCTATCCAGCCAATACGAATATCTTAATCTAACAATTTTTGGTATTATTCAAAGAAATGAGAAAATAAAGTGTGCGAGGTTTTGGCAGCACAGTATCCCGAGGATAACGTCTTCACTGTTGTGAGTTTGATCCTTACATCCGATCACTATGATATCTCTAATCTTATGAAGTCGGTAGTTTTGTGTATAATTTGAACATGGAGTGGTTGTAGAAAAAACTTCAGTGAAAGACTACACACGTGTGGTTTGTTTGGCTTAAGCCAAACAACTTTCCCTATGCAAAAAATTTTTAACAAGTTTCGGGAAACCAGATCCAAGAAATTAAGGAAATATAAATAAATAATTTATATTTCACGTGAATAATTTAAAGTGGTTAAAAAGTTTATAAATGGTGATGCATAATTTATGCAGAGAAGAAGGAGTGTTTGAATAAAAAATAGAAAACCCTGCAAGAGGTATAGCCTACAGGATTAGGGCGGGGAAAAGCATTTTTGAGCGAAACGAATGTCAGAGCTGTATCTTGCGAAGAAAACTGAGGAAACCCATTTAGGGCTACACTGAATTTCGGGTAATACACTACTTTATCAAAACTCTATGTGGTTAGGAATCGCTCAACATTGTCATAAAGTACCTTTATCTGTTTCCCTGTCCTGTCAGCCACAATAATAATGTCCTCCGCATAGTCCAGTGTAAATGACCCGACGTGGTTGTCAGGTAGGGCCACAATGGAATCTCTCTTTGAAATAAAAGGAAACTGAGTATGGAAAACAAAGAAAACTCTCTACTGATATGAACACAATCCGGGTTAGAGCCCCCCCCCCCCCCCCGCGCCAGCGTCTATCTGCTAGAACAACTTACTACCAAGTTAGCCCAGTCTCTTCTAAACATGCATACATGTTTACACAGACATACTTTTGTTACTACAGGAACTTCGTTACTACTATATCCATTTGATAGAGGGAAAAATGATAGAAAAATTTCCTTTTCTTTTCGTTATGGGAGGGGGGGGGGGGGCAGAGGGGAACCAACTACCACCCCAAGTATAACCAGAGAGGAAGCCAGCCAGACCTGTACTTGAGTTCACAGCAAGCGCATTGGCCTTATATTTATAAGTATGTGTGCATGTATTAAGTTTCACTAGTGGCGAACTTACGAAGGCAGGCGATCGAGACACGTGCGACAATGACGTCCCATGATTGATGGATGACACGGCGCGATGTTTGAGCCATGTAACGGAACCGTCGATCTCTGTCCACACCAGTGAGGGACTTGTCCCAAAGTGACTGGCCAGAACTGAAAATCACACACATTGTCGTACATGTATGTACTCATTTACAGCGCAAATGTCAGAATGTCTACATTATAACATGTTAAAATGACAATGCAGATATTAAGTGATGTAAACTATGTGTGTTAGCCTAACGTCCTAAAATGAAACGCCGTGTAATGATTGATTGCAGGTTTAAACAGAATGCTAAATTACTAGACTCTTAACAATTATAGGCCTAAACAACACCCCTAAAGGTGCTAATAGGACACGAAATAGGATTAAACTGCAATACTTAATACTACATTCGTAAATTTTCAGACAGTGTTAACCTAACATTATAAATAATTTCCATTCTCCACCACTACCGAAATGGTGGAATGAACATCGAAGAGTTAATTTGAAAAGCCCACTTATCACTGGAGGAGGTATGTCTGGGTGAGTGGTGAAAAACCGAGAAAATTACGTCCAGTTGGAATCATTGCTTGGTGATTTATCAACCAATAAACCAGTCTTCAAGAAGCAATATCCTGGACAATAAGAGTGATTTACCGATGAAATTACACAATGAGTGATCGCCTTCACTGTGGCAATTGGTTTCTTTCGCTGAATAAAAAAATGCAGAAACTTTCGTAACACATATCTTCAGCTAATTGTTTCTACAAATCCAGTGTTGAGTAATCGTGTGACCTCATGTCTGCGGCACACTTCAGGCGAATTCTTCTGATTGGTAGGAGCAGCTCTCGCGATCTAGTATTTCATTGATCGAAACGTGCCACATGTAGTCGACCTGAATATACAATGTGGGTGGCACATTTGCGACTTACGTGGAATTTCTTATATTATACAAGCTTTCGCTGGTAATTGATATCAGATACGCTACACTGCACCTGACGAAGTTGATATCAACAACCAAGGGAAGCTTGTGTGCTATACCAATTCCTCGTTAGTCTCAAAGGCCGCCACTCGCAAAGGTGCCACCCACAAATGTGCCACCCCCATTGTTTATTCTCGTTGTAAGATAGATTAATACGGCTACCGTCCAATTCTGATTATGAAGTCGACCTGACCTCCAAATATTCACCAGAATGCTAGATACCATATCAAAGATGAAGACGTGAAGGGGTATGACTTCTGGTATATTGTATAGCGAGAATAAATGGGATTCCTTTTGTATGTAAATCTTTTTTAACATTATAATTATAATTTATAACATGATAATGGCAACGTATGTAAAACCCTTAAATTTCACGATCCCAGCATTTCTCCGCCGTCTTTGGTACTTTCTTTCTTCACTCCGAGGACCGCCGAGTTGTCACCATTGCTCGGCCCTTTCCGTCTTCGCCCCGAAGACAACAGGGTTGTTATTGACAATCACCCGATAGGCTTTAGTGTCTGAGCAAACGCAAGAGCACTATTCACGCCCCCTCGACTTGAGGATTAGCTGAGTGAAAGCAGCTTCTTGACGTGAAGCTAGAGTTACGAAGGAGTGGGTGGAAAACTAGGGTTAAAGAGCCACATCGACAGTCTCTCTCATATATACACGCGCAATAACTGCAGAAAAATGTTCGCTTACTCTCACATACCTTGACATTGTAAGACCACAACTAGAGCACAGATGCACACGCGAGCAGGCCTGTGACAGAGCTGCCTGAACCACATCGCAACACAGCTCAGTAGGTTAAACTCAATACCTCGGATGCTCATTAAATGATACATACCAGAGCGAATGTATACCTATAGCGGAGCTGTGTTATTTCTCGGTTCTGGAACTTTATCGAGCAATTGACGAGCCCGTCACACTCGTACATTGCTCGCATTAATGTTAGACTACAATTAATCTACATAGATCTAGCTCTACTGTGGCGCTACCTTGAACACTAACCAGACGGCCCCCTGAATATGAGTGTCGAGAGGGACGGGTTCAATTCCCAGCCTGGTAATATAATGTCTAATGTACTATTTCTTACTCACAGTATTTCCTCGCTTGGAGCTCGGCACAGGGGGCCTTTAGTCCTGTAAATTACTTGTTGGTCTGTCGGTTGATAATACTCCAACTAATCTTTGGTGCCATGGCACCATGCCTTTCCTCAGTGTGTAGGGATATAGAATTGCTATGTGATGGAGGCAATGTTGGAACTGAAAAGCGAAGCGGTTGAGGTACTTTTTGCTGCCTCGACACTGAGAGGTAAGAGCAAGGAAACAGGACTGATCGGCCTGGTGTCAGTATAATGTTACTGGGTGGGATGTCCTGTCTGGTGTCTTCGGCATGCCCTTGGTGACAGCACTTTTGTGACATGAACACGCCTTGCTACAAGAAGACACGGTGTACATACACTTTAAGGACTCCTCGTCGTCATATGACTGAAATATTGTTAAGCACGACGTATAACCCAAGCATATATTGACACGAACTCTGTCTTCAAAATATTGCATTGTATTATTTTTATTTTTATTTATTTTTATTTTCTGGCGCTAACCGGTTCAGTGTCTGACCTACATTTTTCTCGGTATAAGTTATAGCTGCACTGGAACACAGTCCCGTGTTTTCGAGGTTTCTGTGTTTCGTGTCATTGTACATAGAGCGTACATTCTGGAAAGATGTACTTGTGTTGTAAATATGTTTACGGTCAAACCATTTGTCATAAATTTTCTTTATGTTGGTATATAAACATAAGATGTAAGAAGCTTGCAGTCATTTACTCATGTCTAATTGAGAGCAGTCATATTTACGTCCACTTGAGGATTTCGGGATTTATCGGAGATCGGCTTTCACCCCATTCGACATACGTCAACTTGTATTCCATTCATATGTACGCAGCACTTCGTGAGCTTGTGCTTCACCACTTGCTATTCTGTTTGAGACGTTCTTATGGAGCTTGTATCGCTCATTGTCTCTTTGTGTGATAACGTACATTTCATCCCAGTTTACCCTTCACAGGCAGTTGGATATAAACCATCGCCGGCGGGCCGTACCCAATACTCTTTATCGTTTACAGGATTGTCATCCTTGGATTCGAGAATTCCGAGGAACTGTGGATTCTGTATTTACATGGACTGACTTGCCTTTGGAAGCCTGAATACTCCGTCAGGATTTGGACGCTATCATCAGTAAGAAACTATATATTTTGTAATTTCTTGTATTGCTTTTGGTATACATTATTGTCATTTGTACCATTTGTTTTTTTTTTTTTGTTTTTTTTTCTTTCTTCAGATATATGTATTGAACTTATTCAATCGTCTTCCTATGTCTTTGTTTTATTTGATCTTGTGTAAGGCCTATCGTTGTCTGAGAGTTTAACAAGCCATTTGTTTATCACTTTTACTCTCCGATAGTTGTACCCCTAAAATATATACATTAGGATGATGTGTGACTTGCTTGGACCTGTGTTTTTCGAAGGAGATTATTGCCATGGCGGTGGAGACGGATGTGATGTGACGTGACGTGACGTCATTTAATGAAATATGATGTGACGTGACGTGTAAGAAATTGGAATGCCCGGAATAAACCTCTGGCCCATAGCCTAGGCACCCAGCAAATCTCCTGAATTATAGCCAGCGCCGGATCTGAACACGTGATCACATTCGTCAGATTCCTAATTCTAATCATGGTCCAGCTCTAAGCCAGCCGGAATCCCTCACTTTATTGAACCGGCGTAAATGAAGGTCAGTTGTAAACTTGGCGGCTAGCCTTACTATGGATTGTAAACAAATCGCCCAGTTCAGTATCTACCATATAATATTAACTAAGCAATAAGAAAACATCTTTTTTGTCATTTAAGGGTGATTTGATGCATTAAATAAATAAATAAATAAATACATTACTTGCACCATTTTGTAACTGTGTATCCTTGGCCAACAGCAAAGTACAACAACGGATCCATCGTGAATGACGAGTGTAATTCCGAATACTAGTGATGTTTTCGGAGAAAAAAAACATGACATCGGTAATTCTAGTTCGACTCATCTTCTAACCGCACAATAGGGATATAAATATAATACTGTCCTCAAGGTACGCCTATAAATATCAAATTGAAATAATTCCGTTCACCGGGAGTTACAAATGCATTAAGCCTTGGGGCAGGTAGTCTTCCTTAGAGAATTCATTTTCCTGGTGATGGTGATAATGCAGCTGTACTCCTTGGAAAACGCCTGAATGTCGTGTTTGAAGCCTTGTTTAGTAAGCGCGGTTTAACATTGCCGCGAGGGGCCCGTCTTACAACGCTGGAGTAGCCTACGTCAGACGTAGACGTTTACGTCCGCTTTGTAGCGGCTTCCGTCAGCTCCAAGTAGGGTCTTACTAAAGTTGTCAAAATGCTGAAAGTGTGTCTACGAAACACCACAAGCGCCGCCATATTTAGTATACTTACGGAATTTAGGTCTGTGCGAGGTTGGTGTAAATTTGCACCAAACTTTAGATCAACTTGCAGCTATTCCAGCTTTGTAAGACGGTCAGTCTGTGACACACAACCGAGAGGCTTACACACAGTCGCAGTCACAGCCTGAAACTGAAATATGTGACATTGATGACATAAGCCTACCGGAACATTATGTTCTTGTGAAACCAGGCGTACGAAGAAATAGCGTTTGTGTACCTGCGGTTGCAGACCATGACTCATTAAATTTCTCATTAATAAAACCATACTCCAGGGGATGAAACTTTATTTGGTGGTGTGCATAGTCCACGGGAAATGGAAACTGTTAATTAGGAAGAGCTTAAGGATGATTTACCGCCGGTGCCATATAAAATCAGAAAAATATCACTTATCTGCGAGTTCAACGCAAGAAGCAACACTTAACCAGACCTTATTGTGACAGACCCAGGTTCCTCTCGGACTTTGTCGAATGAGTCGAAGATTTGTGGTATTTCACGTTAGGCCCGCTATTGTGTGAGTGTCATGGCGTCCCGCTCCGTAGACAGTTAACAACTGGGAGCTACAAAATTCTTTGTTTGTTGTAAATGGTAGAGATGGCGAGGGCGTGTGAAAATGTCATCCATTTTGAAGTTGCATCCATTTCACCTAGCTACATACCGTATATACCCATCGGTCGTTTCTACTCGCTAACACATTGCTATTCTGGCTACAAAAGAAAATGGCTAACAAAACTTTCTCATTCTATTATTACATGGCCACGATATGGCTAAAAAATTGCCGATGTGGCGTAAAGCCATAATCATTCATTCATTCTAATATTACTGATTTCTTCGTAACGAATATTAAAAGATCTACTTGTTTCGTCTTCTTCGCGTTGCTCCAAGGCAGCTACCATGAATGTAATAAACTGATACCCATCTTCATGTTGCTTATGCTTAGTGGAGACATCGAATTTGACCCTGGCCCTGAATTCTTCTTCAGTGTAAATGACCTTCATATACTACATCTCAATATCTGGAGTATTCGTAATAAGCTTTCTTGTGTTATAGTTATATAACACTTGAAATCAGTGACAAGTTAATAGTTGTGGGTGATTTAAGCGACGAGCTGACAGAAAATAACTCTCTCTGCGTAGGAGATATTCTATAAAAATGTATCCTCCACAACATTATTTCAAAAGCTGTTACACTTACCCCATTCTCCGCCACTCTCCTAGATCCTGTAATAGTTGTAACATTTTAGAAATCTGTGATTGCGATGTGATTACTGTTGATAAATCGATTAGTGACCAGAGAGCCACATAAATGGACATCAAAATTAAATCTGGTATAAATCACTCATATTCACGAAAACTATGGATTAACAAATCACTTGATTAACTAAATTAGCTAATACATCGTGTAGACTGGGAAACCATGTCTGATAACCGTGATAATGAAGATGATGTCGCGGATATGTTTACCAGCAAGTTTACACATTTAGCTAACGTGTGCATGCCTAACCAAACACTCACACTGGCGCCAAAAGATAAACCATGGTGTGATTCCAACCTTAGAGGAGAAAATCGAAAGGGAGACAAAATACGAAGAAAGGCACGAATAACAGAACGCCATGCCGATTGGCATAATTACAAACAAAGTAAAAATAGAGTTTAAAATGTGATAAAACATTCTCAGCTAAACAACTACAACAATATCGAATCAGTATTCAAATTTCGAAATAATCCTAAATTTTTATTGGAAAACTCTGAAGAAACTTATTGATAGCAGCAAAGGGCCTGGAATTATTCCAACATTAAAATACCTGGGTGGTGCTGGGAACGAACGCGCCTGTTTTACTGATATAGATAAAGCCACTGCCCTTAATGATTATTTTATCACAATAGCCACTGTTGATGACTCTCCACAAACCTATCTTCTCTTGTGTTGAAATGGCATGAAATCTTAGAATCTTTCACGATTTTGGAGGATGAGGTTTTTAGTATAATTCATGTCAGTCATCAGATGTTAAAAGGTGTGGCAGCCTCCATCAGTAAGCCTCTTTCGCTTCTTTTTAACATCTCTCTCCGTCAGGGTACTGTTCCACTAGTATGGAAAACTTCGGAGATACTGCCCATCTTTAAAAAATATAATAGGTACCTTCCTTCCAAGTAGAGAACAATCGCCATAATCGGTTGTATCGTTAAAATATTTGAGCGTGTTGTCTTCAAAAATTTATATCATCATTTCAGGTCCTATAACCTACTTCAGAAGTACCAATCTGGATTTCTTTCTCGACATTCAACAGCTTAAGAGCTGAATGAAACGTACTACAACGTTTGTAAAACCCTTGATGAAGGCGATATTTTGTTTATGGCCTTTGTGGAAATCTCTAAACCTTTCGACACTGTATGGCATCGAGGCTTACTCTTTAAACTAAAACAGTAAGAAAATTGGTGATGATCTGTTATACTGGTTCAGTAATTATTTGTCTGATAGGCAACAACATGTCATTGTCGGCCAATCTGCCTCTTCACTTAAAAGTGCTAGAGCAGGTGTCCCCCAGGGCTCTGTCTTTCGGCCCTCTTCTTTCTTGTATGTATAAATGATCTTTCTGAAAACAGTATGTGTTGTAAGACTCTTTACGGACGACGCTTGTTTGCAGTAATACCTTCGAAGCTGACGTAGTTAGGAGCTATGCTCTCCAAGAACTTTCTGATTGGTCAAAACAATGGTTTCCGAGTGCCAATGCCCTAAAAAGACTCTTTTAAGACTCTTTTCTGCACTTTGCCAATAGAAATCTAGTAGGCCATCCCGAATTGGTTATGGAACGGGCTCCATTTACAGTCTCTGAGATTTACAAATACCTTGGGTTCACATTTTCAAAACAGTCTCAAATGGCTATGCCATGTAGATAGTATAATCGGCGAGGCTGCTAAAATACTAGGTATCCTAAGGAAATCAAAATACAATCTTGGTAGAAATGTATTATCTACAATCTACCTGACCTTTATACGACCAATTCTTGAATACGCTAGTACTGTATGGGATAGCTGCACGAAAAATCAGTCTTGCCAACTTGAAAAACTGCAGCTAACTGTAGCCAGAATTCTTACTAGTCCTCCTTTATACACTCAATCCGAAGACCTTTACGTGGAAACTGGATGGGACTCTTTGGCCCAGACTCTTTAGCTATCTATCTAAAGTTAAACTGATGCACAAACTCTTGAATGGCCACTCGCCCGATTTTATGATAGAATTATTACTCTTCTTAGTCAACCAGCTATCTGAGTATAACGTCAGAAAGCCACGTAATCTTCGTGTGCAGCGAGAAGACGAATTCAAATGTTTCAACGTTCTTTTATACCTTCAACCGTTAACCTGCGGAATGCTATAGATGTTAATGTTGCAAACGAATCATCTTTAAAAATATTCAGTAAACTGATCCAAAAATTATCAAACCTGCCTAGATACTATAGTAATGTTAAAGGGAAATACAATATCATACTAACACAACTTAGCTTAGACACGGCTGCAGTGCCCTGAACTATGACCGTGGACCGGTAAACTTGACACCTCGCTCTGCTTGTTCTTGTGGTAACCCGCTAGAAGACTCCTCGCATTTCTTGTTTCACTGTCCTGATTACGATACAATCCGGCCTAACCCTTTGAATAACACAACTATATAAAATAACTCTTACATGGTGATGAATTAAAATCAACTAGCGCTAACTCACATGTAATAAAATTAACTATGTAATGTATAGAAGCCAGTAAAAAGGTTATGTTAATGTCATGAACCTAAAAATTGCTTTTTCCATGTCGGAACACTGTTACAACTCTCAGACTTGCCTTCCTTGTTTTCATTTCTTTTTATACCGTTCTGCTCTATTCTATCTTGTATCCTGTACTTCGGACAATCACATTTTTTGTTTCTTTCCTTTCGCTTTTTGTATCTCAATTTACTGTCATCGTATCCTCACATCTGCAGTAAAGCCGCTAAATTGTGCTTATTTAGGGAAAGGGACGGTAGGGTTGTTTTTAGAAGTTTTTCTGGTTCGATTGTCTACTACGCAATAAAGTATGTTCATTTCGTGTGGAAATAGGTTTGTTGTAAATGGTAGAGTAGCCGAAGGCGTGTTAAAATGTCAGACTGCCTCAAAAACGTGAGGCTAACCCATTACATCCTTCTAAGACTGTGTTTCTTCCCAATTATGCATAACGGTCTATCGGTCTTTTATTTTCACCTGCCATTGTCTGATATACAATGTCCAGTCTTTCTTTGAGTACCCGTAGCTTTTGTCGCGATCCGCCTTGAGAATAAGCAAAGTAAAATAGTGTTACGTAACCGGATCAATAACCAAGTCAAACCTTCGTCAATAACGAAGACGTCACGGTAGTAGAGGCTATTTAAAGTGGGTCAGTAGGCTCCATGGAGAGCTGCACCACAGGCTGCCAGCCAGCTACCTATATTGTTTATGTCCTCACAGAGTGCTTCACACACAGCTGCAAACAGCAGTTCGGCTGTGAACAAATCGCAGTTAACAACTGGGAGGTACAAAATTCTTTGTTGGTTGTAAATGGTAGAGTTGGTGAGGGCGTGTGAAAATGTCATTCATTTCGAAGTTGTATCCACATTGCCATTCTGGCTACAAAAGCGGAAGGCTAACAAAACTTTCTTATTCTAATATTACATCGCCACGATATGGCTAAAAAATTGCCGAAGGGGCGTAAAGCCACAATCATTCATTCATTCCAATATTACTGATTGCTTCGTAACAAATATTAAAAGGTCTATTTGTTTCCTCTTCTTCGCGTTGCTCCAAGGCAGCTACCATGAATGTAATATATTGCTACCCATCCTCATGTTGCCTATGCTTAGTGGAGACATCGAACTTGACCCTGGCCCTGAATTCTTCTTCAGTGTAAATGACCTTCATATACTTCATTTTGGCATATGTCTGACATACAGTGTCCAGTCTTTTCTTAGAGTACCCGTAGCTTTTGTCGCGATCCGCCTTGAGAATAAGCAAAGTAAAATAGTGTTACGCAACTGGATCAATAACCAAAGTCAAACCTTCGTAAATAACGAAGACGTCACGGTAGTGGAGGCTATTTATAGTGGGTCAGTAGTCTCCCTTGAGAGCTGCACCACAGGCTGCCAGCCAGCTACCTGTATTGTTGATGTCCTCAGAGAGTGCTTCACACACAGCTACAAACAGTAGTTCGGATGTGAACAAATCGCCTCAATCCTTGTTTAAAAAAAACTGCAAACAAATAAGAAATATTAATAAGAAAACAAATATCGTTGTATGTTACAAACGCCAACGACGATGTGTGCCTATTTTTCAAAATCAACGTTAAAATTATCTGTTTTATTTAAGGGAGTATGTTATACCTTTAGGGATGAAAATAAAATACAGCGGCCAATTTTCTTTAAGAATAATGCGCTTAATATATCATACATTAACCAAATAAAACATTAATTTTATAGGTTCGCAATTTATAATTGTCAACCGTACGTGGGAAGACCTGCCAGCAACCATAGATATACCCCGGGCTCTGCATCACTGCTATGACCCAATTTCAGACGTGGAATCAAAAGCTGCCAGTAGGAACATATATTGCTGGCAAACTGTCGAGAACAAGCCGATTCTTTTTGCTTTGTCTTGTCTCTCAAATTGTCACTGAATTTCATTTTATATGTTTAAAATGTCCGCCGTTAGATTCCTCAGCTTCTATGCCCACTTCACTGCGCAGGTCAACTGTTACAAAAACCAAAGTCCATACAAAGCTAGAAGAGCTCTATTCAAGACCATAGTTATACATGTACAATCACGGCTTAGATAAATCAGTGTATCCATACACATGTAGGTGTTCAATTAGTTCACCTAATGGCATATTGTTCATATTCAACAGGTTACAATTACCTGTTTTGCGGTTTCAATTTTTGTCTGAACAAGTACCCCCACTCAGTTGTAGGCCTAATATAAGCCTACCGGTGTCAGAGTGCATGACATTGTAATGTCTAATACATTTAGTGCCAACAATCAAGGTGAATAAGACGAATAAGAGATTTAACTGAACTGAATTGCTGAGGAAAACTGGACTTAAGTAATCGCTTACGGGGAAAAATAAATGCCGAATGTAGGAGACCGGATCTAATTGTTACAATTTTTGAAAACGTCGCTTCATACGTCAACGACTTAGCGGTATCTGTACTGTATTAATGTATCTGCTAATATAGACTATTAGGCTATCCTTAATTCAGCCAGAATATCTTCTCTCAGCATACGTATATTTTGAATGTGAATCAAGTTTTACAAAAAATAAATTCTACGACAATTCACCCTGTGTATCACCTAAGCCCAGTCTCCCTTAGGAAAAGGTTACACATTTACATGTAGTTAAGTAGCCTATTTCTCTGATCTTTTCGTGTAGCCTAACAGTACAACGTTATTTCACAGGAAATGTGATTTTCATAACCCAAGCACATAACCCAAGAATTCGTGCAACTCTATGCAATCTTTAACTAAGGACGTCACAGCATCTGTTACTAAGCCTTTCCGAAAATGAGTTCACTAACGAGTGACGTCACGGGTTTGCGTGCAGGCCCAGTGGCTTAGCCGAAAGGAAAACGATCAGACATTTGACTGTAGCCTACAGTTTGCTGTGGACACCGGATACTGGTAAGAACATCATCCACAAAGCTTAGCATTTCCTCACATTTGTGCAGTTTCGTATCCCTGTGGAAAAAAGTCCCTGTTTGTAAGATGGTAACATTACCGAAAAATGCAAAAACGTCTTAAAGCAACGAAAACTGGGCTCTGTATAAACTACCTGTAAATCAAACTTAAAAGTGAAAGTTCTGTTAGGTTTTCTAAGTACTGAAAACCGCCCTCCGCAAGTGGCGGCCATTTTCAGTAGAGAGAAACGTTTTTGCGGTAAGCATTTTAATGATGAAAAGAGCAAAGTTTGTAAACAGACAACGCCTTCATCATTAATCATCTTTCTATATTTGCGATTTTCTGCGTTGTTATGGATCGCTCTTGCGGAAGTGTGTTTTAGCAGTAAACTAAAAGCCTTTGTGAAATATGATATCATTGCGTTGGCTGTGGCGTGTGGTGTGTATCTGCTGTGCTTCAAGGGCTTTCAGACCTAGAAACGTCTGTCTAAAATCCTGTACCTGTTACAGGTAAGGTACCTGGCATATTCAAATATCTTGTCCATGAGGTCGGCCTTTTGTATTCCCTTCCAACGTCACAGTTTTGAGCCAATGTTCAGCACTGTGACACATGCTAGTCGCTTGAAAGTTTATCCCTAATTTTGCTCGGCGATGTTATGGGAACGTTACTTCCCTCAGAAATTGTTGTTTTTAAACCCTTTCTGCGTGCATCATTGTCGCGTGCTGTAGCAGCTAATTGAAGTTATGGTGTAAGAGGCCGAAGATGTGGACAGCTGTCGTCGTTCAAATTTAGCGCAAGGCTCTTCAGTGAGTGAAAAAGCCAGCAAATCTGCTGTAATCTCCATATTTGGGATTTAGACATGTGGAAACCGGCACAGGTGAGCCTCACTTTGTTCACTTGTTTTGCCTAAATGGCTGGCATGCACAATCTGGCTTCGACAGGGGCAATCTGTGAAAGGACAGGTTGCTCTCGCTGCCTTCAGGACATCGCGATTCAGGCACAATTTGGCAGCCTGCAGCCACGCATGTAGGCATGATGTGGCCCTCTAGTACATCTCAGACTCTTCCTTTTTCTTGGCTTTAACAGAACGTAAAATCCACGCACGTTAATTAAATGGTAGGAGTAAAACCTTAAGCACAGTGACATCACAATGAATATTGAAGAGGAGGAAAGGAGGATTTTCATTGGATAAGCCTAAAACATGGCGGGGCTTCCTATGTGCCCCAAATAGGTAGATTTTGTAAAAAAATGACAATGTTTAAAACAGTTTGTCTCTTTTACGAAACCTGTAAAAAAAAAATAGTATCCCACTCTGTTTGTATATTTCTTTTATTTAAGGTGTAGGTTTTCTTTTAAGGCCATATAGATCAGATAGAGACGGCAATTCATTGAGTTCATGGCCTGAATGAAATTCAAATTATATTTTCCCTGTCTGCCCCATGTTAGATTTCCCAGGTATTGGAAGTTGTGAGCTAGATTGAAGAGCCAATAAGCTTCAGATTAATGGTCCATAAGGTACTTGGATAAATACACCACTCTTCCTTTTTCTTGGCTTTAACAGAACTTAAAATCCACGCACGTTAATTAAATGGTAGGAGTAAAACCTTAAGCACAGTGACGTCACAATGAATATTGAAGAGGAGGAAAGGAGGATTTTCATTGGATAAGCCTAAAACATGGCGGGGCTTCCTATGTGCCCCAAATAGGTAGATTTTGTAAAAAATGATGTTGTTTAAAACAGTTTGTCTCTTTTACGAAACCTGTAAAAAGAAAAATAGTATCCCACTCTGTTTGTATATTTCTTTTACTTAAGGTGTAGGTTTTCTTTTAAGGCCATATATATCAGATAGAGACGGTAATTCATGGAGTTCATGGCCTGAATGAAATTCAAATTATATTTTCCCTGTCCGCCCCATGTTAGATTTCCCAGCTATAGGAAGTTGTGAGCTAGACTGAAGAGCCAATAAGTTTGAGATTAATGGTGCATAGGGTACTTGGATAAATACACCACATGCAGAAACACAACTGTGTAAAGGTACTTGAAAAATATCTTTGCTTATATTGCTTCAGGGCCTGGAGATATCTACTGATATCAGGGCCTGGAGATATCTGCTGATATCAGGGCCTGGAGATATCCAGGGTTATATCCAGGATTCAAAAGTTGTGTCCTGTATCATTTGAAAATTAAAATTTTTGGTGAGCGCAGCGAGCCGAAAAATTGTAGGCCGGGGTCCAGGGGCCGTAACAGTCTCAGAGGCAATATCCTGATATTTTGGGGTAGGAAACTACCTACTGATGCCTTACAAACAAGCAGTGTTTTTACTGAAAAAAATGCAAAAATTTTGGTCACACATACAATAAATGAGCTAAATTTTGCATAAGTCAATGATTCTTATTCTACTGAAAGTGTTAATTATTACATTAAACATTAACCCTGTCTACAGAAAAAAATATTAATTTCTTGTAAATTTTGTAGAAGTTATTTTTTTTCTGTGGGCTGAGTACTGAGTAGTCCAGTGTTTAATACTGTTTTATGAACCTCAGATCCATTAAGCATAGTTCAGTATGACCCTCAAATAATACTGATTTTAGTAATTCTGTCCTTCAAATAACCTTTGAAGTTAGTAGCAGATTATAAATGTTGGCTGTGGCAGCTCAACAATGTAGGACTTTCTGTCTCCGTCGGACTCGGTATATCAAAGACGTCCACACATGCATCGTTGTCTTGATCCGACGTGTTTGCCTCAAACTCAAAGCTGTGATCGTCACTTTCAACTGCTGTGTCAGTGTTACTTACTGCTTCTGCGCTTCTTAAAAAGCATAGCAAGGGAGGGCTGTTTATTAGCAGTACTCTTCAGTTTGTGTAGATAGCCGCAAGTTGTAGCCTTCCCACGTTTACGTCCACAGCCTTTCCTACTTCCCCCTGAACGTCCCTTCTGGCCCACCATTTCGACATAGCATTCAAAGCGCGCCAAAGCGCTCTCCCTTTCAGAGCATGTAGACTTAGGTATTTTTCATCAAGTACACCTACGCGCGGAGAGTTTAGCAGCACCGCCAAACGGCCAAACATGCTTTTGGCTGAGGGTTTACCACCCCTTACTTGCTAAAGACGAACTTGATCTGTGATGAACGTACGGTGAAACAACGGAAATTTCGAGAAGTTTTGATTTAACCATTTGATTTATTTGAAAAATGATCATTTGATTTTTTAAAAAGTGGTTCATTTGATTTTTTTAAGTGTCCGTTTTACGGACGCTGAGAGACCCTAGATCTAACCCTGATATCTACTGATATCAGGGCCTGGAGATGGAGATGTCTACTGATATCAGGGCCTGGAGATATCTACTGATATCAGGGCCTGGAGATATCTACTGATATCATTATATCATTATACTGCTTCAGGGCCTGGAGATATCTACTGATATCAGTATATCAGTCTGTTACCTTTGTGTGGGTGCAGAAAGACTGAAGACTGCTGTGGCCCATGACTGTGAAGCGCCTAGTGAGTACTGATCATCTACTTGACAACAATGGCTAACAGTGACAGAAAGATCTACCCATTTAACTATGGTGAGTAGAAGAGTCAGTATACAGGCCATGATCTGTGTGTAGGTATTTTTGTCCTCATTATTACATGTATGTGTTGGCCGAGGAGGTTAACGTGCCAGCGCAGAGTTTTGACCCCGTGCCTTTCACCAATGCAGTCGCTGTGATTCAAATCCAGCTCATGCTGCCTTCCTCTCGGCCGTATGTGGGGATGTCTGCCAGCAAACTGTGGATGGTTGTGGGTTCCCCCTGGCTCTGCCTGGTTTCCTTCCACCATTATGCTGGTCGCTGTCATGTGAGTGAAATATTCTTGAGTACGGCATAAAACACCAATCAGATAAATAAATAAATATTAGGTGTCCTTTTTGATTCCAGAGGACACATCTTTGGACCACATGTAAATGAAGTCATTCTGGTCAGGTTGGGGATTTTTTGATGTAAAAAGGACACTTCCTTGTGAACCCCGTTGCAGCATGCTTGTATCATGCTATGAAGTCTCCCAAATTTGGCTGTGGTATTTGCTGTCATATTTCTGGTTGTAGTGTATGACAGTCATTCCACATTTACAAACCTTTCTATAATCCTTTGTATCTGTATGTGGGAAGGTCTGCCAGCAGCTTGCAGAGGGTCGTGGGTTTCCTCCCACCATAATGCTGGCCGCTGTCGTACAAATGAAATATTCTTAAATATTGTGTACATAACAAGATGTAGGCTCAAAGATGACATTGGACAGGGAATTTGAAGATTCCTGTCACTGTAAGGCTTTGGTGACGATAAGCAGTGTCTGATGCCTGTGTGTTCATGTGCGCTGCGTAATTCTCATTGAGACTTATTCCCCCACCAGTGCGATTGGTCTAACTTTGAAATTTAGACAAGGAGCGGCACAGCTTCAGTGTGAACCCAACCTGGGGTTCAAAGCACATGTAATATATAAAATGTAAAATATATATTTTACTTAGTTTTTACTTGCCATTGCTTGATGCTGTGTTAACCAAAGATAAATCCTACACCTACATATGTCTATACGTACAACTTGAATTTCAACAATGAGGGCACAGTTACGGTGTTTTTTGTTTATTTTGTAAATGGAAGTTACCATTGGCAGAGTTCCCAGAGAGAAAATCTTGCTAATACTTGAACCCATGGGGGGTAATTGTAGTACATAGTATGGAATTGACACTGGAATACCTGACTACCTGGAACATAGAAGCACTGGAAATCAGTGCTTATGTTGTCTTATCTGACGACACCCACTTGGATGATCCAGCTGTTTAAATATAGACGATCATTCAACGTAGGTGGCTATATAGCCACCTGTATATGTACGTGTGTAGTCATACTATTAGCAGTGCCAGCAGTTATCAGATCATTGTAGCTCTTCAATCACACGTTATTGTTCCAGTTACCTTTGACTCTCCTGATCTAAGTCATATGTCATTGTATCTGTTACCTTTGACTTCCCTGATCTAAGTCACAGGTTACTGTGCCAGTTACCTTTGACTTTTCTGATCTAAGTCACAGGTTACTGTGCCAGTGATCTTTGACTTCTCTGATCTAAGTCACATGTTATTGTACCAGTTATCTATGACTTCTGTTATCTAAATCATATGTTATTACCCCAGTTATCTTTGACTTCTCTGATTTAAGTCACATGTTATTGTTCCAGATACCTTTGACTTCTCTGATCTAAGTCACACGTTAATGCACCAGTTAACTCTGACATCCCTGATCTAAGTCACATGATCTAAGTCACACGTTACTGTGCCACTTATATTGGACTTCTCTGATCTAAGTCACATGTTATTGTACCAGTTACCTTTGACTTCTCTGACCTAAGTCACATGTTATTGTGCCAGTTACCTTTGACTTCTCTGGTGTAAGTCACATGTTATTGTACCAGTTACCTTTGACTTCTCTGACCTAAGTCACACATTATTGTGCCAGTTACCTTTGACTTCTCTGACCTAAGTCACGTGTTATTGTGCCAGTTACCTTTGACTTCTCTGATGTAAGTCACATGTTATTGTACCAGTTACCTTTGACTTCTCTGACCTAAGTCACACATTATTGTGCCAGTTACCTTTGACTTCTCTGATCTAAGTCACATGTTATTGTGCCAGTTACCTTTGAATTCTCTGATGTAAGTCACATGTTATTGTACCAGTTACCTTTTACTTCTCTGACCTAAGTCAGACGTTATTATCCCAGTTACCTGTGACTCCTCTGATCTAAATCACACATTATTGTACCAGTTATCTTTGACTTCTCTGACCTAATTCACATGTTATTGTACCGGTTATCTTTGACTCCTCTGATCTAAGTCACAATTTATTGTGCCAGTTACCTTTGACTTCTCTGATCTAAGTCACATGTTATTGTGCCAGTTACCTTTGACTTCTCTGATCTAAGTCACATGTTATTGTACCAGTTACCTTTGACTTCTCTGATGTAAGTCACATGTTATTGTGCCAGTTACCTTTGAATTCTCTGATGTAAGTCACATGTTATTGTACCAGTTACCTTTGACTTCTCTGACCTAAGTCACACATTATTGTGCCAGTTACCTTTGACTTCTCTGATCTAAGTCACATGTTATTGTGCCAGTTACCTTTGAATTCTCTGATGTAAGTCACATGTTATTGTACCAGTTACCTTTGAATTCTCTGATGTAAGTCACATGTTATTGTACCAGTTACCTTTTACTTCTCTGACCTAAGTCAGACGTTATTATCCCAGTTACCTGTGACTCCTCTGATCTAAATCACACATTATTGTACCAGTTATCTTTGACTTCTCTGACCTAATTCACATGTTATTGTACCGGTTATCTTTGACTTCTCTGATCTAAGTCACAATTTATTGTACCAGTTACCTTTGACTTCTCTGACCTAAGTCACACTTTATTGTACCAGTTACCTTTGACTTCTCTGATGTAAGTCACATGTTATTGTACCGGTTATCTTTGACTTCTCTGACCTAAGTCACACTTTATTGTGCCAGTTACCTTTGACTTCTCTGATGTAAGTCACATGTTATTGTACCAGTTACCTTTGACTTCTCTGACCTAAGTCACACATTATTGTGCCAGTTACCTTTGACTTCTCTGATCTAAGTCACATGTTATTGTACCAGTTACCTGTGACTTCTCTGACCTAAGTCACACATTATTGTGCCAGTTACCTTTGACTTCCCTGATCTAAATCACACATTATTGTACCAGTTATCTTTGACTTCTCTGACCTAATTCACATGTTATTGTACCGGTTATCTTTGACTCCTTTGATCTAAATCACACATTATTGTACCAGTTATCTTTGACTTCTCTGACCTAATTCACATGTTATTGTACCGGTTATCTTTGACTCCTCTGATCTAAATCACACATTATTGTACCAGTTACCTTTGACTTCTCTGACCTAATTCACATGTTATTGTACCGGTTATCTTTGACTCCCCTGATCTAAGTCACACTTTATTGTACCAGTTACCTTTGACTTCTCTGACCTAAGAGCTAAACCTGTTACCTGGTTATGCACCCATGGCTGAGCTGTAGGCCAGCTGGAGTACCTGTTACCTGGTCATGCACCCATGGCTGAGCTGTAGGCCAGCTGGAGTACCTGTTACCTGGTCATGCACCCATGGCTGAGCTGTAGGCCAGCTGGAGTACCTGTTCCCTGGTCATGCGCCCATGGCTGAGCTGTAGGCCAGCTGGAGAAACTGTTGCCTGCTCATGCGCCCATGGCTGAGCTGTAGGCCAGCTGGAGTACCTGTTGCCTGGTCATGCGCCCATGGCTGAGCTGTAGGCCAGCTGGAGTACCTGTTGCCTGGTCATGCGCCCATGGCTGAGCTGTAGGCCAGCTGGAGAGCCTGTTGCCT